>JABXWE010023644.1:0-13774 GCA_014611495.1 Limonius californicus | reverse complement strand
AACGGATATTTCCGTTAAAATCTCGATTTCGAAAATTTTCATGATTTCAATACTTACCCTATACCTATAAGGTATGGGAAAGTAATACCCTATACCTATAAGGTATGGGAAAGTAATACCCTATACCTATAAGGTATGGGAAAGTAAAAATATGAAGTAAAAGATCAACCATTTTTATCACAAGAAATATTCACACAATTTAATACTAATTTATATGTAATCTTCAAGTCATATTTTTTTTAGAATTATTTATAGCACATTAGCTGATACGTCAAATTCTTTAGCAACATCTTTATTCTTTTTACGGCTTTCGCAACTTTTCGAATTATTGACCTGATCACTACAAAATGAAGCAAAACTGACTTTCTTACATATGGTTTTTCTTAACTACTAGACATCATATCCAAGATTGACATAAAGTTTAATACTTATCGAAAAAATAATAAAAAATTATAATAATAAAATTGCCAAAAATAGTGCTAAAATACGGTAAAATTTTAATTTTATGAAATTTTTCACCTTATTACTAATTGCCATCTTTTAATAGAATGCACAAAACGCTAGTGTCTAGATTTATCTAATTATCTTGAAATCAGAACAATGTCAAGCATTTGCTACAAATATATTTTGTAGTGTAGTACACGCATTGTCTTTTACATTTGCTGTAGGTCGTTCTCCTTTAAAAAAACAGGGAAAGCAATACAATGGTTTGCCGATGCAAAAAGTTACATTTAATTTTTGATTGTCAAGTCGATTTAAGATATCCTTAAGTCGAATAGTAAAATACTAACTAAAACTTCAATTAATAGAAATTCAGCTTATCAAGAGATTAACATACATAGAACTAGCGGAATTCTACTAATCGAAGTTCCAGTCAAAAAGTTTCGACTGTACGAGGTTTATCAATTCAATAATCGGAGGAGAGGGAAGCACAATAAAAAGAAACACAATTTAAAACGCACATAAAATATTTGATATGTATTCAAAATAATCTCTATTACTTTAATACACTTACTTCAACATTTTAAAAGTTTTCGAAAACAGTCGACAAAGACGTCCGAAGAAACTGCTATCAATTCGGCGGTTATCTTTTTCTTACTATTTTCTAAGCCCTGAAATCCTTCCACTTTAAGAAAGAGAAAAAAGTCTGCTGGTGCCAAGTCAGGTGAACAGGGTGGGTAAAAGTAATTTGCGCGTGGGAAATGCTTACGAGGATACCAGAAAGCTGTTTCGCACCAAACTGCCACATTAACCATATTCAAGCAGCCGTAGCGCACTAACCCAGACAGACCGATGGTTTTAGGTACTCTCCGGTGGTAGCAGGATATCAGCGCGTGAGCCTAGGTTTGCGGTCACCAATCCAAGTGGTGACCGTGCGGATCGTAGCTTCACTTTGAATACTGTTTGACCACTACTCACATTTGTCTATCACGCTGCTCATTAGGGTGGGTAATTAATCTCAACAACGCCGTGTTTTTTAATAAGTGTAAAATGAACAGGTGCATTATCATGTAACAAGAACCAACTACTTTTTTCTTCAAATTGTGGTCGCATTCAAAAAATGCGATGGTATAATTTCTTCATCACTTTAACATAAAAGGTTATATTTACTGTTTGCCCTGTAGGCACAAATACTTTATAGATCACACCATGTTCGTAAAAAACCATAAACAGCTTGGTTTTGAGTCAGGATTATTGCAAACAAAACTTGTTGGGTCTTAGTGATGATTTTCTACTCCACTGCATGCTCTGACGTTTGGTCTCAGGCCCGGTCATACGCCCTTCTCTCATCATCAGTGACAAAGCAGAAAAATTGAATTATGCGACACGTTTGAATGAAGTCTCACCACGATGCAACTTTTCTCTCTTTAATCATCCGTAAGACTGTGCGAGATGAATTTTGCACAGGTCTTCCTTTTTTCGGGATATTTATGTAAAATATGTGGAAGCGTCTCTTTAGTGTGGTGTTTAACTTATTTGCTATCATTAGTAAGGTTAATAGGCGATCTTTTGCCACAATTTCCGAAACTCTTGTGACTGAATCTGCATTTCGGGAGATCCATGGACGCCCGGTATTAGTATCAACTTTAACATCCTCACGTCCATTTTTGAAACATTTAAATCATTCAATACATAGGTGTGACTTACGATGTAATCATCGTACACAGTTTTCAAAATTTCAAAAGTTTCTGTAATCTGTTGTAATTTTCCCTAATTTACAGCAAAATATAATATTCAGCCGTTGCTCCATATCGACTGACATAAATACGATGTACGTGGTAGGGTCTTGCGTAGAAACTAGCTGTTTCCTTGGCCAGTATGTATTGATAAAACTGTGAACTATTATATGCTGCTTTACTTTTGTTTTAACTTCACGCGACTAAGTGTAGCTGCAATGTGGGAATTTAATTGCCAAACGTCGTATATAATTTAGAAAATAAAATTTGTCATTTAAAAACCAGACGGATTTAAAATATCTGCTTTTTTAGTACCCAACATGGGGTCAAACAACCAAAATAATGTCTTTTCCTACTGTATACTTTTCAAAAGTCCTTATAAACGCCTCCTACGTTTTCCTTGCAAAGCCATAAAACACAACATTGATTTTAATTTTATTTTTTCTACCAGTCACCATCAAGGCATAGCTTATCGTTGGTGTCATTTTTCTTCCTTTAAAGAGATTGGCATCGTTACAATCAACTATCAGCCAACCCGCTTCAAGACATAAAATCTTACCTTGCCCTGCCCCTGTTGTTTTTCAGAAGTCTATATAAATAAAGCTGTATCTTTTATGTCTTAATACAAACCAAAGGGACTGCTGGACCACCCAAAATGTAGAACATTGATAAGATGGTTTAACACTAGCGAAAGAAATTGTATGAAAATAATCTCTAGTGGGCAACTGGGATATCCCTTTCTAAATTGAACCTACAATGCAGCTCTCTTAAAACAAGCTCTGATACAACGAACGTTTACGACGTAAATTATTATATTTGTAGTGCTTACTATTTTGTATTACCTACCTGCTCACCTTAAATAAGAGACAAGATTTTGGAATTCATTTCAGCTGGATGTCTCCATTTATACTGAGATTTACACACACCCACAAACTCTTTCGCCACTGCACCTTATGAATGACCACGACTTTACAAAAGATAGTAAAGTGCAATAATTATACAGGGTTACCGAGAATGAATGGTGGGGTTTTAGGACGTTACTGTGAAGTATGTATTATGTGTAATTGAATGCACCCAATTTTATTTAATGAACTGACTCAAATAGTTTGTGTTCACTTGTTTTTATTTCTGTCGTTATTGTAGTCGCGATAATAAAGTCATGATTGTTACATTTTTCATTTTCATGTCGAAATAAGCGCATTTCTTCATAGAAAAATAATATCAGACGATGGCACAAACAGTTTAAGGAGACCGGCAGTGTAGAAAAAGGAAAATCAGCAGGAAGGCCCAGAACATCAGAAGAAAATGTCAAAAGAATCCGACAGTCCTGTATTCAGAGTCCTCGGAAGTTCGTTCCACGCCGTAGTCTGCAGTTAGATCTCCCTAAGTCAACAGTGCACGGCGTCATGCGGAAGAGATTGCAATTGCATCCCTATAAAATTCAACTTTTGCATGCAATAAAACCACAGGACAAGTTGCTTAGGGCCGAATTCGCTGCTGCCATGCTACAAAGAATTCATGATGAACCACAATTTCTTGAGAATATCCTCTTCTCCTATGAGGCCACATTCCATGTAAGTGGTTGTGTTAATCGGCACAATTGCGTAATTTGGAGCTTGGAAAATCCACATGTGATACATGAACACATTCGAGATTCTCCTAAGGTCAATTTTTGGTGCGGCCTTATGCATAACAAAATTTTTGGTCCATTCTTTTTTGTTGAAACAACCATCAACTTCAATGTATACATGGTCATGCAACAGAATTTCCTATTTCCTCAAATCGAGCAGATGAAAATATTCTTTCAACAAGATGGAGCACCGTGCCATTTCGCAAACCATGTCCGAGAAGAGTTGGATCATCGATTTCCAGACCGATGGATTGGCAGAAATGGACCCATCTCATGGCCCGCTAGAAGTCCGGATCTGACTCCATTAGACTTCTTCTTGTGGGGTTATGTCAGGAATGAGGTCTACAACGAAAGGATTAAGAACCTTGACCATCTAAAACAAAGAATAAGACAAGCAATTGAAAGGATTACGCCAGATGTTCTTATCAGAGTGTGGGCTGAAGTTGATTTTCGCTTAGACCTCTGCCGAGTTGTTAATGGTGCCCATATTGAAACTTACTAATGTTATTCGCAAACTGTTTGTTTGAGTTGGTGCAATAAATAAAATTGGTTTTGTTCAATTACATATAATACATAGGTACTTCACAGTAACGTCCTAAAACCCCACCATTCATTCTCGGAAACCCTGTATAGTTATATCATTGTATAAATTCTGTTTATAATTGAAAATGGTTCTTTTAAGACTGTAAATATGTATATTACGAAAATGTACTTTGTACTGGTAATAAATATGGAATTTTAACTTTTAATGCCGTAAAGAAATCGTTTCTTCTAGGGTGTTACGTTTAACGGATATAACCATCAAATATTGACAGTCTCAAAGCTTATAATCGATTTGGTCCATAGGATGACGATAACAAATTTTGAAATGAAATCGTGAATATAGCGCCTATGTTTATGCAACCAATACAGCTGCATATCAAATTAATTATTTAAATCATTTTCGGGAATTTTTATTTATTAAAATTAATAACCATCCAAATAATTGTATATGTGAGATTTAATTCTCAATTTATTTATTATACTCTTACTTGATTTTTAGAATATTAAAAGTAACATAAAATAAAAAATGAATACCTAGTTAAAGTATGCTGCTGTGTATTTTTTTCTGATTGAAAGAACTGCTTTATAATTAGGTAATTACAATCAATTTTAATTTAAAAAAATATAAATAATGGAATCCCTCATTTTAATATTCGCCCTTCAAGTTACCTATTCCTTGTTTTATCATTTCTTTAACCAACTTATAAATAACAAGTATATGGAAATCGGACCGTTTAAAATTTCGCATTAAGTCCCTGCAGCTCCAAAAATTAATTCCGAAAAGTGTGACAAAAAATTGAGGTCCCGTTCGGTCCCGTTAACCCATTCCATTTAAATGCACGAGGCGGTAACGATTGCATGCGGAGACGGCCGAAGTAATTTTTGCCTTCCCGAGATGCGCACTTTTCGGCCATTTTGGTGTATGTAGGGAGTGCACTGTTACTAGAAACTGCTACAATTTCAGTGTTGTTTATAATTTTGCAACAGGACCAGACTTTCTAAATTAACATATAGTGAAACATATGGCTTGTTTAAATACACTCAAACAAGAAATTAGGACATTAGAATCAATTTTTCCAAAAAATCATGAACGATTTCAGATCCTGTCCGCGAGTGTTGATGAGCTGAGTTGTAGGTTTATCGCTAAAAATGGCAAGAAATACGAAATTCATGCTAATATTACGGTAGGAAATATCTTTTCACACCTTATTTACCTCTTATTTTAACTCTATAATACGCTAACGGTATGTTTAGACGTAAATAATTAATAATAACAAAGGGTCTTCTCCATGTTTGTTTTTTTGACATTTAACATATGTAGTCGAACAGCTGAGACCCCTAGCCTTAATCTTCCTTCTGATAGTATTGTATTATCAGTTAAGCTTCTTTAAATTACGTTTTTACCAGAGGAATTCCCTTTGCGCACTTTGTTTTACTGATTGATTAAATGTCACTTCAATAACACTCCAACAAGGTTATCCATGTCCTATTTTTTATTTCTTGCAGGAAACGTACCCTTCCGTGCCCCCAGTATGGTTTGCAGATTCAGAAGAAACTAGCATCACAAATGCCGTTCAAATCCTGAGCAACACAGAGGGTTTAGATAACCACGTTATCCTCCAAGTGTCGATACTTCTTCGAGAACTTTGCCGACTGCACGCCGTCCCCGAACCTCCCGATTTAGATAGACTGAAAATTCCTATACCACAAGTTACTACAACTAACAGGTGAGTGCTTTTATTGGTAATTCCTAAGATGCAAATTTAGTTCGTGGATTGGTTCTGTTTAAACACGTGTCGTTCTTATATGGCGAAGCATTTTTGGTGAAATAATCAGATGGCATCATGTGGGTATTATTATTGCTAAAATGCTACTGGGTGTTTTAGTAAAACTAGCCGATGACTATTCTGAAAATCTTGTATCTTCTTGAAAGTTATACTGTATGTATGGGTCAAAGACCATGGTGGATATAATGGATATTAAGGATTTTCCAGCGCCCATCTATATTTTAAAATTATGGGTTGATTGTTGATTTGAAAGAGCGAGATCAAGAATGCGGTTTTCCAAGCATCTCTAAGCACTGCAGCCATCATTGGCTTATTGTACACCCTTACTATGAATTTTGCCTATCTGGGGTAATTTCAACTCCAGTACTGATTTTAATGTGTCACACATCACAGTGGCTCGGGACCTACGGCTTTACTTCTTATCCGACAGAAGGCGCACTTTCAGATTTTTCCCCGTTAGCGAAATCTCACCGACCTCGGCCAGGTTCGACCCTGCCTCCCTTAGATCTAAAGGCAAATGCGCTAACCACTAGACCACCGAAGCCGGCTAATTATGTGCTATTTGTTATTATGTTAATTATAGAAAAATTTGAGAGGGGAAGTGCTTTCTATATAGGGAATTTTTATATCAGTTTAGCCTATATGATTCTGGAATTCTGTGAATGATAATGTTTAAAATTTTAGTTTTTATTAATTATGTAATAATGTAAATGGGAGGGTGCAAGAACAAACTAAGGGGTGCAAGCCCACCAAATATAAGCTAATGATGCTCCTGCTACATGAAAGGAGCTATGGAATTTTAAGTATTACATCCAATAAGTACATTTGAATTTAAAAGTCCATTTATTATATAGAATTGTGCTAATGTGTTCATGACACAAGATATATAGAATTTTCTATTATTTTGATGATGATCTTAAAAAGGTTTGCATTTTCTTGCAAACATTACACAGCCCTTTTCCAAATATTATTCTGAACTAATGTCAATTATGCTATAGTTAGCTTGCAAGGATGGAGTTTTTCTACCAAAACAGTGTTTAAATTAAGTTGTTTATTTTCTTGTTTGAATAAACCAGTATTATTGACATTAATATACTAATAATAAAAGTTGCATTAAAACTTTCGAAAAAATATGATTGTTTCAAATATCAAATAAATAATACTAAATGGGATTTTACCACCAAACATTTTTTCTAAGTTTGGACTCCTGTAACACGGCATTGAGGGTAGTTTGCAAATCACTACAAGTTACCCAAACATGAAAAATGTACTACATCGGTGAACTCATAATTTCACATATAAACCAAAACATTTAAAATATAGAGGGTGTTTGATTTAGAATAGGGAAGTGGTATGTAATTTTTCAAAAAATTAAATAATGGGGGAAAAACAAAAAATGCCATAAGTCCACAGTGTTTTCTCTTTAAAGTAAACTTGTCATGAATATATTTGGAAGAATATCAGAGTTATTAGCTGTTTAGTATAAATACAGACACTGTATTTAAAAACCAACACCAACGGTGTTGTGAAAATGAAACATGTATCATAGGCAAACTTAGTTTACATTCAAAAGCAAATGGGATTTAAATTTTTTAATGTATAGTTGACAACAATTTTTTTATCCCCTATAAAAGTTATCAGTATTATTATTAGAGAATATTGTTTCCAAAGAAAATAATTGTAAGAAATAACCCAGAAAGTAATAATGTCCTAAAGCTGCTTTAGCCCTCGGAAGCAGCGGAGTGCATGGGTTTGGAATTTTTGGATATAGTGCAGCTTTTGAAAAATATCATATCAATAAAAAAAATGTATTGTTATTGGTAGAATAAGGGGAGTGATGAATAAATTTATATTACATGTCTCTTAATTTTTTATTTATAAGCTAGATCTATTCATGTTGCAGTGCCATTAACAAATACTTAAATTACATTTTCATAAAAATCTGATGTGGGTTGTAAGTCGCAACAATTCTTTTTCAATTATAATCGGTGCCTGATCTTGATCCATACAATTGCAAATACAAATTTTCTGAAAATAATCTCTCTACAGTAACTGTTGTAAATTGAATTGTGCATATGAAATATGCTAATTGATTTATTTACTTTACGAAATTAATTAACTCTGGGTCTTCTATGTGTTGTGTAAGTTGAGTTAAATTTGTATTCATAAAAAATTCCAAGCACCACAAGATGCAATCCATTGGCAAGTATCGTAAAATCGAAATATTTACCATAAGATTCCGTTATTGAACTGGGGCAATCATGTTTAACCTTCATGTGAAAATAAAAAGAATTTACATTTAAAATATTTTAAAGAATTTAGTTGTGAATTTAATATTTTAGTTAGCATTTTTTTATTTTGTAAATCTTTGTTAAAAATTGTTTTGTTATTACACTTTGTAGGATTTTCAAGTAACTCTCATGGTGATTGCCTTTGGCTCTTAATAGTGTTCACTAGTCGAGATAAACAATTCCTTCTTCTGGCGGCATCTGTTAGAACTTCTTTCTTGATGTTTCATTTATATCACGTTTTTTTTGCTGACACATAAGAGAATGAATATAAAAATATTTTTTTCACTACTAGTAATATGGCGTAGCATTATGACACATATTAGAATGCCGTGAAATTCAATTTCTCTACCTTGGCGCAGTGACAGGTAAATAATTTTTCATTATTAACCACTGGTGTATAATGAACAAATTTATATTTTTTGAGTACCCTGTGACAATTTCAAAGAGAATTTTGTTATAGCACGATCAAGTATTATGGGGAAATTCTATTTAATGGTATTTTATGCATTGAAATCGTTGTTTAAAACAATTAATTTAATTTTAAAATCTTTGATATATTTGAATATACGTTTTTCGCGCCGTAACAAATGAGAAGTGTGTCAATATAAATTTCGCCGATGGCAGAACAACGCAACGTTAAAAAGAGAAAATTGTTAATAATTTCAGTATTTTAGATGAAACGAGTGCTTAAACACAATGTTTCTGAATACCAATGATGATTTAACAAAAAAAGTATAATAAACTTTAATGTCAAACTTTATTAATCATTTTCAAACAACTGTCATAGGTACCAACAAAACAAAAAACTGCCATTTGTTTTATAATTTGAAATAAATACAGGTTTAAGTGAGGCGTCCAGATGCAAAACCGGCTAAATCCAGTTTTTTGAATTTTCGCGCTTTAAACGGATTATCATTTTATATCATGCACTTCACCATTTCAACTGCCAATCATGTTCAAAATCGACTAAATCCTTTAACTACAGCTAGTTAAAGTTAACAGTCAAATGCAAAACCGGCTAAATCCAGCGAGGTGTCACGTACAAAAACGGTTAAATCCGTCTAGCTGCAAATGCGGCTATATCCACCTGCAAGGTTACTGGGATGTACTGTATGGAATTCAAAAGTGGGTAAATCCCCCATTTAGTTTTATTTGCGTACTAACAATACAAAATTTCCACGTGAATTAGGTTAGTATAGAATTCTTAGAGCGTGTGAGAGGTTGTGTTTTATTGTTGAATTTTATACTGTAAGAAAAGTGTTTGATTAGTAACAGTGATAATGCAGCATCCTGCTGAAACGTCTCCTGATAAGTCCAGGAAAAGGCAGAAATACCAAAACCAGTGGAAGCGGGCCTTGGAACAAGCAGAAAAGGTAAGAAGTACATCCAGGACCATGGTGTGTTAATGGATTGTAGCAATTAGGAAGCACTGCTTGTTGTAGTGATGTATTATTATAAATTTTGGCCTTATGCTCGTTTCTTCGGCAATGCTGCTTTTATAATTTATTAAAACTTTCAGATATGCCGCTAAAAATCTTCCTGAATATCCAAAATGTAAGCATAACACCAAGTCATATAAGTGCTCCACCTTGCTCATGAGAGATATTAATGAATTTCATAGAGGTTTCTATGCCCATAAAAACAAACTTCTGCAAGACTCGTACATTCTAAGATTAAAATTAAAAGAACTCGCAAAACAGGAAATTCAACTAGATCTCGAACCATGGCTATAACGTATGGAATTAAACAAGCTTTTTCTGCGGATGTTGTTCCCGTTTGCAAATCTACATTTCTTAAGATTCTAGACTTATCTAAACACAGGATAGAAGGGGTTATGCGACGGTTTCTCGATAAAGGTGAAATGCCTGTAGAAAACAGAGGTGGTGACCGAATAGGCCATAAAAATGTAAATAAAAGATCTGGTGTCATCAAATTCATAAAATCGTTTACCATAATCGAAAGCCATTATTGTCGAGGAAAAAGTGCAAGACAGTATCTATCTAGCGAATTAAATATTAAAAAGATATGGCGTATGTACAATAATCAAGCTGATTCGAAACTCAAAGTAAAAGATGTTATTTTAGAAATATTTTTAATACTAAATTTAATTTAGGATTCAATGCTCCTCAGACTGATGTCTGTTCTCGATGCTTGGAACTAAAGGAACGCATAAAACATGCACCAGAAGATGACACCAAGCAAACACTGCAGGCCGAGCAACGTATACATAAGTTACGAGCAAAAGCATTTTTTCAATGTTTAGAAGAAAGTGATCCTAGTGTAATAACGATGTCGTACGATTGCGAAAAAAATTTGGTGTTACCAAAGATTCCAGATCAGCAAACATACTACAAACGTCAGCTTTATGTTTACAACTTCACCATAGTTGTAGGATCGTCGCATTCCAAACTCAGTAAGGATAATGTTTTTATATATACATGGAAAGAGTCAGAAAGACCAAAAGGATCGAATGAAATAGCTTCCGCTGTCTTTGATAGGATGCAAAAGTTGGAATTAGGAGGAATTTCAGAAATCCGCTTAGGTGCTGACGGTTGTGGGGTCAGAACAAGAATTCCATAGTAATAACTATGGCTTCCGCTTGGTTACAACGTGCGCCTGTGAATATAAAAACGGTTCAGTTGGTGTTTCCGGTAACTGGGCATTCCTACATTCCGCCCGATAGAGTATTTGCGAATATAGAGAAAAGAATTCGCAAAAAGGATACTATAATCAAAGAAGAGGAGTACTACGAAATATTTGAAAAATCTGGAACAATTCAAAGGCTTGGAGTAGACTGGAATGTATATGATTGGAAAACTGAATCATCCCTGTACACTAAAACAACAGGATCTTTACACTTCCAAATAAATAGCTGCAAAAGGATCATTCTAACCCGAAATAACAAAGGAAACGTTTTAGTTCAAGGAGAACCATTTTATAAACATAGTATCAACGTAGCAAAAGGAATCACGAAAAAAGGTAAATCTATTAGTCAAATCAATCCAGACAAGATGGATATTGGAAAAGTAGTAGTAAAAGCGGCGAAAATTCAAAATGTTGCTGAACTTCTACAGGGACACTTTGGCAATGAATGGAATAGTCAGGCCGAAATGCTTGGCCTTCAATATTACAAAGAAGTAATAGACAGACACCGCGATGCACTAAACCAACCTGAGGAGGAAGAAGAAATACTCTGTCAAGAATAAGTTGATGATAATAGAATGGTCTAATATTGTTTATAACATTTGTTTTTTTATTGCATTTAACTTTTGCTTTGTATTATTAATCATTTTCTAACAATAAAATCTTATAAAGTCGTGTTTGTATCGTTGGAAAACATATAATGCAAATACTCAGATTCAAAACCGGCTAAATCCATTCTGTTTTTTACAATAACTTCGTTAATTAGCAGTGGTTTTTTGCGTTTTTCTCAGTTTTACATTAGAGGGATTTAGCTGGTTTTGAATCTATACGCCTCATTTGGTCTAAAGGAGAGTCCTCAATAAATGTACTAAAGTGTCTAGTAAACAGCTGTAAAGGTTAGAGCTATGTGTCGGTTACCAAGTAAATTTATTCATTAAATTAAGTCTGTATGTTTATATTTATATACTGTGTATTCAATCTTTATTTTATCTGTAATTCTGTGTTAATAAATTATATTACTAGCAATCTACATTTCACTGCTTAATAAGATTTCTAGTAAAAGATCCTACGTTTTAAGAAGAAGCAAGAACAACCCGCTCGGGGGTAACACAGGAACCAATCAATAAACAGAAACACAACAATTGAAGTGAAGAAAGATTAGTTAAGAAGATAATGCATGCAAGAAGAATAGAAGAGAGAAGAGTTCGGCGACCGCGGAAAAATTGGTTACACAGAATGGAAGAAATGGGGAAAGAGAGAGGCAAAATAGTGGATGAAATAAAGAACAGAAAATAATGTAGGATATAACGGCGGTTCATATCCGACGCTCATTATGGGCAGAAGGCTTGAAAAAAGAAACAGTTCCTTCTGCATAGGCAACCAATTTAGTAACTTGACTGTGTATTCTTTATATCAAATAATTTTTTTTTGATAATACCCTTGTTAATTTTGTGAGACGAAACAAAAATTCCAATTAGATTTTATTTACGCTACTATCCTAATAAAAAAAAAACGAATTTTAAATGTAAAACAGAAACTATCAGGCCTAAAATTTGGTGCAATTAGTTTAATATCCCTTAATATGCAAAACTCAAAAATCCTTTGCAAGGATTAATGCAATCAAAAGTTTTCAGCTTATTGAACTGTGCCATTTATCTAACGGGTAGTTTAACTAACAAGAATTACTAAACCCCGCTCGGCAAAGCAAAAATTTTAAAATAAACATCCGTTATAATAAAACTAGTTTGCATAACTGAAGAGCCGTTAGTTTGCAAATACTAGTTTTGCTAGCGTTCGTAGTCTGCTTAAACCGTAAATGGTGTGAGTATCTAACATCTTGGAAATACCGAAATATAAAGATAATATAGTACAATATGTGTACCGTGACTAAGATAATTACTATCTTCACTTTGATTTATACTGATTGGTATGAAAAGTATTATTACTTTTAAATAGTAAAAAACACGTTTTTAAGTTAACTTGTTGGCTGTCTGCATTTTTTTAAATCTCGGTTTGTTTAACACTTTAAATGTCTGCTAGTGGCGACGACCTCAGAAATATTTCCTTCGCTTTGAATTATTATTAGAAAAAAACTTCGTCTCGCCGATATCAACATTTTTATAAATAACCCTTAACAGGAGTTAAACACTTTAGATAATATCTATGAAATTCCTACTGTTAGATAACGTTATAACGTTACAGAAGTGCAAAAATATTTGATATAAAAAGGAAAGCAACAACATTTTGCTTCAGTCTGATGACAAACCGCAGGTAAGAACTATAAACTTTTAAACTTTTTGATTACTTATTTTGCAAAATTAATAAACAAACATTGTTTGTTGTACAGCACCATGAAGCTTCTACTATTGCTGTCGGTGGCCATAACTTCATGTTTGGCCCAAGTTCGTTTCGACGGATTCCAAGTTTACAGGGTAACTCCTCAAACGGCCGAACAAGTTCAAGCGCTTAGGCAGCTCGAGGAAAACCCTCATGGTTTCAACTTCTGGTCCGAGGTCTCCACTCCTGGAAGATCCGTAGACATCATGGTGCCCCCTCACATGAAGTACGACTTCCAAGATCTTATCACCCTCCAAAAGCTGGATACTGAACTCTGGATTGAAAACGTACAAGAATTAATTAACAATGAAAAAAAGGACGCATCCAGAGCCGGTGCAGATCACGACTGGAAGAGCTACCAAACTT
>JABXWE010023641.1:0-15428 GCA_014611495.1 Limonius californicus | reverse complement strand
ATATATATATATATATATATGTGCTTTTGTATCGTGTCCGCCTCTGCACATTGAACAGACGCCCACAACTCCACCCTTAATAATAATCGTAGATTAGTGTTTTTCGAGTTACACACTTATTTTGGATTAATAAAATCAGATTTCGTTAGAAGGGTAATCTTTTTTCAACTTACAGATATACATAATTTTTTATATTGCGCGTTCGTGTCGGCCTCCGTAAATTGGCCGTGCGTTTCCACCTCCGTGTATGTAATTTTGCGAAATCAAACGTACGACTCTGCCTCCAACAACATTGTCAAATTTATAAGACGCTTCTAAGGAGTGATATGATACGTTTTATGACGGATATATGCGTCAGTTTGATCTGGTACTGTAAAGTAGCTGTACTTGATAACTAAGTCGCTGTAGAAGTTTAATAAAACATTTATTGTATAAAAACACCTAAAGACCAAAACTGCGACTGCAGGCCGACTTGTAATTCTGTATACTCGGTATTACAGATACCTAGTCAGGGTAATGTTTCTTGTAAGTTAGCTTGTCTTGTTAAGGGAAGTCCCCCCCCCCTGATTATTTCTTAGGACTTAGCAAGGCGATGTAGCAAAAACAGAAAGGAACGTACCTTGTAGGGAAAATCTTACAGGGGTGCCGGTCAAGCCAGCGCGCATACTGAAGGCGGGGAAAGGAAAAGAATTAATTTAATTAATGAAATCGCCGCATGAGCAAAACCTGAATCGGGTTCAAAACCTAAGGGAATATTTTCTACTGTCAAATTTATGTACATCGGTTTCCATGCTACTAAAATTAAACAAATTATCTTTTTCGAGCATAAAATAATGTATGTTTTCTTCTTCCTTGTGGCACACCACAGCTAAATGTCCCTTTAACCCACACTTACGACAGACATAATTACGGAAGTAACATTCACTATTTTTGTGATTACCACGCCCGCACACATTACATTTACTAAATTTACTTCTCTGTATTTCACTTATTTGCTTTCTGGACATTGCTGCCTCCTCTTGTGGTCTCGAGAGCCTTTGTTGTTGCTGGCCTTTTTGTCTTGCGTAATGGACCTCCTCTTGCTTCGGATCCCTGACCCAGTCACTATCCGGGAGTTGCTGCTGGCTAATCTCCGCTCTCGTGCCATACTCCCTTAATGTGCATTCCCTTGCTTGGGCAATTTTAATTAATGATTGCAGTCACTTCCGCCTTGGATCCATCTTCTTCCAAAAGTCTGTCTATACTTGGATTAACACCTACCACGAATACATCTCTCATAACCACCGACAGTTCTGCTTTTTCGTTAAACCCACAATTTGCCGCTAAACTTCTTACGCGAGCCGCCCATTCAGCTATACTCTCGTCGGCTGCTTTCCTTGCCGTATAAAATTTAACCCGTGCTGCAAAATATGATTTCACTGGGCTAAAATATTCAGTTAATAATATTACAAGTTCGTCGTAGGATTTTGTTTCTGGGAAACTTGGTACACATACATTTCTAATCAGCACGTAGCATTCCTCACTCAATGGGTTTAAAAGGATCGCTCTTTTTCTTGCGTCCTCGCTGATACCATTTGCTATGAAAAACTGATTCAACCGTCCTTTAAACACAGTAAAGTCGGAGTTTTTATGATCAAACGTTTTCAAAGTTCCTAATAAGCCAATGATATTCTTACTTAAACTTGTATCTGGCGGGGCCATTATGTTTAATTACTTTTAATTACACTTAACTTTACCTACCCCAGGTGCTATCTTAAATGTAACTACCGATTTTCCTCGTCGCCAATGTCATATTTGCGAGTACCGTAATAAATCACAAATAGGTTTTATATTTTATTTCCCACAAATAAACACCACAAGCCTACACCTGTACAGTTTAGCAACTAACACACATTTTCCTCAGGCATACAGGTGTTCCACCGTAACCCCACCAACATACACTACAGTTACCTCACGTGCACTTAGGCCATAAAGGTGGGCCCTCAATTTGGGCATCACCCAAGCCATCCAATCCTTCGGATGTACTTGAGGACATTCACAATAGGGGCGTTGCTGATTTCGGCCGTATCAGGCCAAGTCTCCTAACATAGATCCTCCTATTGTTGCGAGAGCTGGGCAGTCACACAAGACGTGGTCTGCCGTCTCGTTATCCCCATTGCATCGTCGACAGTTTGGCTGTCCGCCAGTGCCATCCTGTACATATGTTGATTTAGGGTGCAGTGTCCAGATAAGATACCTACAACTAGTAGCAGGTTCTTTCGGGACAGTGGCACACAAAGGTTGGCTGTCTTTGGCGAGGGTGCAGTAATAGTAGCCCTTGCATGATGATAATTTCAAGTGTTTACCCATCTTCGTGTGAAGATTTTTAGGGTTTCTTGATACAGCATAAAGCTTAATGTCCTCAGGGATATATGAATAACGAGTTCTGTTCCGCAAATAGGTTGTTCGGAGGCCAGTCTCGCTATCTCACCAGCCTCCTCATTGCCGTAGTTTCCGTCATGTCCTTTCGTCCATATAAGAGAAATGACATTATCTTTTGAGATATCGTCGAGAGCTTCACGGCACTGCAATACCACTCCTGAGGTAATTTTACAACTACCCAGGGCTAGTAAAGCGGCTCGGCTGTCACAGTAGATATCAATACGTTGGTTCTTAATCTGTCGTTCGGGAATTGCCTTTGCACCATGCATTATTCCCACTACCTCCTCTTGGAAGACGGTAGCAATTTTGCCTAGTGGTATACTGTGCCGTAGGTTAAGATCATCGGAGAAGACTCTAGCACCCATTCCATGTCTTGTTTTAGATCCGTCGGTAAAGATTGATATATCCATATGCTGGGTTGGCTCAGCATTGGCATAAACACTGAAGTGTCTATTGAAGGCATATTGTTACGTTAGGTATTGTAACTGATAAGGAGCTCTTGTCCTTATCGCCGGGATCGCCAGAGAAACAACTACCCTTTGATAAAATGATTTAATGTATTCATTTATTCCCTAATACATATAATTACACTTATCCTAAATAATATATTAAATTAAAACTACTTACAAAAAGATAAACATGTTCAGAGCCATTGTTGGGGTGAAATACAACTTTCTTAAATTGCAACTGTCAACCCTGGTCTGACTGTGACACTTCACTATCAGGACTCCTCTTACTATCTTACTGTCCCCCTCAACTCTCAAGTTGCCTTTTTATTAATTCATTTTTGCACCCATAAGCGTTTACATGAATATTTCTTAATTTACCTTATCAAGCGCATTCCTATTTCATTGCTTCATTCAATAATCAAATGTGCTTTAATTATGCTGAGTTAAAATGAGCTCATTGCTTGCAACACACCTGTGTATGCAAATAATTGAAGTCACATTCCAACAGCTATGAAGCAATAATAATATAATTTATAATTATGGAAATTGGGTTCGTAACAATATTGTGGAGGGAACTAGCCTACCATTGCGTCTAGAAAAGGGGTCTTATGACTGACTCATCCAGGATGCAGGTATGTCTGCCTGCCCTGCCTGCTGTGTGCCACAGACCCTTATGGCGCAACCTCGAAGCCATCCTCACAGCTACTTCCTCCACAAAAAGGCCGAGTAAGAGGTGGAAGGCATAAGATCACCTCTAAGGCGGCTGTAGGGGTTGAACGTATAGCACTTGTACAACTACTACTATGGCAGGCAAGACGTTGTACATGTCCTAGTTTGGTTGTTGCCGTAACTTGTCTGACTATGGGCCACCAGACAAGTGCTTCATAACACAGCATAGGTCTAATCACGGCATTACACAGCCACAAGGTCATTCTGGGAGAGACTCCCCAGGATTTACCTATAGTCAGTGGTGACTTGTACTAAAGGGCACAAGGACACGTGCCCACCCAACCACCAAGATACACACAGAAAGAAATTCGCATGTAATTCAGTGCATTATTTTAATTTCATTATTTTAACGATGGTATCAAATTTTCCTTCCGCACCAAAGGCGCGGTTAACACGCTCAAAACTATGTTCCGGGGAACGCTCTGATTTGTACCTATTTAGAGGATGATTCGGTTGCCTATCGGTTATCTTCGCTATACGCGATATACCAGGCGAATGGGGCACCGAGCACATTGTTCCCATTTGAAACAGTCAACGTTTGGAATTTGCACCTTTGGAGCGCTTTGTTTTCGGCGTAATCGCGCGTTTTTGAATTTCAAAGACGAAAGTTGACGTTTTCAATGATGGAAGTTAATTGTGTGCAAAAAGATCGACTGAACGCATTGGCGGTCCTATCAATAGAAAAGAAGTTCGTCCAGTCTATCCCGGATTTTGACAACAAAGTCATAGACGTCTTTTCCAGCATGAAAAATAGGAGAATGGATTTTATGTACAAAAAATAGGTAAGTTTTTTCTTGTGCCCACCCTCTTTCTTAACTTACGAGCCGCCACTGCCTATAGTGCGGCGACACTGTCAGAAAGCCATACATCTTTTTCAGCTTTAACTTTCAAATGTTTGTCCCAATTCAACTGTTTGTCAAAAATAACTCTCAGGTATTTACCACTATGTGAGAAAAGTGTCAAATAGTGAAGGTGTATGTAAGGGTCCAACCTTCTTCTTCTTTGTGAAAAGTACCATTTCTGTTTTCAAGGGATTGACAGAGAGGGACTGATCACTACATCATTTTTCCGTTATTTAGAGAGCCATCTGCTTTACGGTGCAGAACGTGTCCTCAAATTTCCCTGTGATGAGGATGGCAATATCATCAGCCTATCCAATGGTATATAACCCAGCATCATTGAGTGAGCTAAGAAGGCTGTCCACCACTGAATTCCACAACAGTGGAGACAGAACCCCGCCTTGTGGACAGCCTTTCATCATTACACCTCTAATATAGCTATATCCTATATTAAATTGCACTGCTCTAATCATACGCATGTGCTTTATCCACTCACAGAGAGTAGGTGCAACTCCATGTCTACGTAAGGTAGAGTTAATACTTTCAAAGGAAGCCTTGTCAAAGGCTGCTTCAATATCAATGAAAACTCCCAGAGTAGACATTTTATTATCTAGCGATCTATCAATTCGATTCTCTCTGTCCCTGTATAGTGGAACAGCCAAACTATAAATAAAACACCAACTATTTTTTGAATTTCAAAAATGCTCTAAATTTAACTACATAGATCCCCTATTACTCAATATTTTGCAAGAATGTTGTATACCCCCTCCACTTTAAGGCCCCTCCTAACTACTTATTTTAGAGAATTAAAAGATACGTAATTGTATGCGACATCAAAACCTATGAAAAAGAGCAGCATTCTTTCAAAGTATGCTGTAAGTCCAATGGCTAAGTCCTCAAAATATGGGTCAAAATTTCCCCAACAAAATTATTTAGAAAAATGAAAATACAATCTACATGAACTATCATTCGCTAGTATAATATATACTGTATAAAACTGTTATTGCCTTTGCTACAATTATCCAAACACAAAAAAAATGTAGATGTACAAAAAATAAATTATAATGTGCAAGACATAGCAATAAGTTTAGTTTACCGGTATATTGTTGGATTACACTATGCAAGTGTGCAATAATAGTTTTGAAATGTTTGGTTAAAATTCTAAGATTGCACAGTTTGTTAAATAATAAAATTAGCAACACTGTTGTTTATAATTGAGTTGAGAATATCCATAACCACATGGGATTTTTATATTATTTATTAAGTATGCATAACTCAATTATTGTACAATATAAAATCATTTTGCAATAAGTTTAAATGCATAAACATACAAAACAGAGCAGTTACCCAGTTTACAACATTAATAGAAGAAACAAAATCAATAAACACACTTATAACAATAAATAACAGGTAGTTAAATACAAAAAAACAATTGCTTTAAAATAACAGAACAACAAATAAGTTAATAATTGCACTATGTCCAAGTGGACGGCTAAAAAGAAAAATGTAAAAAATTCTAAAAAATTGTTATTATCAAAATATCCTTAATAATACTAGCAAAAGTTAATCTGCAAATATATAACAAAAAAAATACTAGTGGCAGAAAGGAGTAAACACTTTGAGGTTAACTTAGGACACTTTATACCAATGCAACGACCACCGTCCTGTTCAAACAACATACAAATTCAACCGTTCTCACATAAACCACCTATAAAATAATTGTACACCTGAAAAAGAAAGTATCCTTTCAAAAATTACTTTAGAGAAAAGAAATTTAACGCATTTTTGAACAGACAAATTCAATCTGCTCGTCAACTCTTTCACTTGTTCCTTTGAAAGTGGACGGGTTGGGACCAATCATTTGTATCAACTGAGGTACTTCCTGGCCTGAAATCTGGGTGAATTTAGCTAGAGACTTCATGCATCTCCACAGTTGTTCTTCGGACGGTTTTGAATTGAAATATTGCAACAATGCCATTGTTAGTTCTACAGCCACATCATCAAATACCTAAAAACGAAGTATGTTAATCCCAATAAAAATGCACAGCTTTATAAGAAATCAGTTTTGAAAGTAATTTCTAGCATGTGAATTTATTACCTAAAATTAAATTAACTTCTCGAATATGTCAAATTTCTACTGCAGCAAATTTTACTACCGGTATTTCCCCAACCTTAAGACTGCCATTTCCAATAGGTGTTCTAATTTTAACTACTTTAATAATAAAATTAAATGCTTTAACACTAAACTTAAACATTTAAGATGAAGTTGTTATATGATTTCTATTGCGGTACAGCTAATGTCAGTGATAAACGCAAATTATATAAAGCAAATAACATAACAAATGTAAACTGTTACAGTAAAAGGTTATGATGATGTCTTGATGAAATTAAGGCAACGCAAGTTACTTGGCAAACAATGAGGCCACGACACAGTGATTATTTTGACAAACAGCTAGCTACCTTCGATAGTGTGCCTTTGGGTAAAATCTGCCGAATCCGAAAGTTTTTGAACATTTTCTGAAAGCACAAATGCTCTAAAGTACCTCGCAAAATTCACAATGTCAAGCCTGAGATAAATCACAATTTCAATTCTGCAAAGCATCATTAACATCACTTTAAAAAGTTACTCATGCAGATGAAAACTGTTGTTGCATAGAAAACATAACATTTTAAAGCACAAAACACAAATATGCCTGCATCGGAAAAGTGTACACAACAAATTGAACTGTTTTTACCAACTTTAGTCATCAATTGTGAGAAATGTCAGTTTTAAAGAAAAATATGTGATACCCTGAATGAGTGTAAGTTAATGATGTATAAAAGCAGGAAATTTGTTGGAAAACCCATTTGTTACTTTTGATAATAATCTTAAAATAGTTCATCAAAGTATTTATTTATATTGTTGAAGAAATTATTAAATTTACAAAATAGTGTTCTGTAACTTGTAAAAAATGCAAAAATTAAAATAAATGTGATGATCTGTTTTCCATTGTAATATACCGCCAATAAAACTACATGCTGTAATGTTAGGTTATGTAATGTTTGAAATTCTGATGCAAAATTTAATATTTTGGATATTACCTGGTAAATATTAAATTACAATGTTAAAACCCCATTTATAAATTTTCGAGGCTCCGTGCAAATTCGTTTAAAGCTGAAAATGGTTTCTGACTAAGAACATAGAGCATTCCAATGACTTAACCACGGCTATTTAAAAATGGCTGCTGGAGGACATGCAAAGTGAAGCTGTATCTACTACACTAATCTTCAAATATTTAAAGCTTTATAATTTACAAATATGCAATTAAAATTGTTCTATTAAGTAAATTTTAGCATTGTTAGTGAAGATTAATATTATAAACAAAGAACTTATTAATAATTATATACATTGGAATTTAGTACAAACAGAACTACGGCGTTAATAAAGTGAAATTATTGATAATGGTTCATTGAAAAGTTGTACAAAAAACCTACAAATTAAGTTGGCTGCAATGTGGAGACTTGTTTTTTACAACATACATAGGTACAGTTCAGTCAAAGCCCCGTAACAAGAAGGGCAAAGAAATGAAAACATTTGCAATGTTGCAGTGAAAGCACCATCATAGGCATAACAATCTATTTTTGTATAGCAATTTCAATTTAATATTTGTTGAAAACAAGAATTAAAATTATATATGTTACGGTAAATGTAAGAAATTGGTTAATATTTATAATAGATATTTTTTTATAATTACCATTGTTTATACAATACAATTCAAGTATAAAACTGAACAACATGTGAAAACATAAAAATAAAGATAGGTTAGGTTAGATTGGATTAGGTTAGGTTAGGTTAGGTTAGGTTAGGTGCATGCGGCGTCGAGGGACGGTCACGAGGAACAGTCCAGAATGGAGGAAACCTCGTGGTAGCCCTCCCAGGGCCCTGACAACCTGCACTTGTGCAAACTGATTCAGGGCCAAGACCGTAGTGCGCCAGCGATAAGCCGCATCCTTCTCGAGGTGACGCCGTTTACAAACAAAACACTACGGATCCAGAGGAGCCATACCTCGATAAAAAACGCATCCCTAAGTGGATAGTGTGGCGGGGACACCCTTGATCGCCGCTGTATTGCCCCAAACGGATGGACATGGTAACAACACGGCGATGGACATGGACAAGAGTATTGGATATGGTTGGGAAACGTTTGGACGCGTATGATAAAGACCTGGCTATGACACGGACATGAACAGACTGAATCATGATGGAATACGACAATAGCGATAACACGATTACGGTGCAGGGGCTCGGAACCCCAGTACAGGCCGGCGATGAGGGTGGTCAAGCGGGCCCTCGCCGGTCGTCATCCTGCAACCGCGGTAGGACAGTGGTGGTCAACCAGGCCACTGGCCCTCAAGAAGCTACTGGGAGTATTAAGGAGCAGGTGAACAACTACTGTGTAAATGAGATCGGCGAGAAGTTGGAAAGGGAAAAAGCAGAAAGGGAGCTATTAGAAGCGTTTGGAAGGAGAAACAGCATAGGGAGATCGCCACCAACAAAGACGGGGGCGGAAGATAAGGACGAGGTAGCTGACGAAGTAATAGCAGCAGACTCACCCGAGACAGTAGCTGCAGGCATAGAAGCGTCTACCAGCAGGGAAATTAAGAGGAAGAGACTGGAAACGCCGGAAAAAAATACGAGGGCCGAAAAAGAACAAGTAATATTCCTACAAAAAGTAGAGAAAGAATACCAGACAATGAAGGACATATTAAATATAACGGTGAGAGATTTAGACAAACTACAAGATATAGTAGGTAAGATTCCAAACACCAAAATAGAAATCAAACAAGTAACCAGCAGCCTGATCAGATACAAAAACAGACTGCCAGCTATACTGA
The DNA here is from genome assembly GCA_014611495.1 of Limonius californicus. Lineage (NCBI taxonomy): Eukaryota > Metazoa > Arthropoda > Insecta > Coleoptera > Elateridae > Limonius > Limonius californicus. The sequence continues at coordinate 6,115 of JABXWE010023641.1, read as the reverse complement.
ACTTCGCAGGCGAAATAATAGAAGAACTCCAGGAAACAACCAAAAGAAAGAAAGGCAAGGAGCCGGAAAGAGAGGTAGCAGAAATGGGTACCCAGGCAGCGACTAAACAGCAGGTGGAGAAAGAAAAACGGATAGAGAGAATAGAGAGCAAGCTGGGGGGGGATGAAGAACTCGGTGAAAAAGAGCTAGCTGAACTGGTCGAGTTGAAATGGCCGGAGGAGCTATATAAGAATTGTGTGGAGTGGGAGGCAGAAGGAATGATAGAGTGTGACCAAAAAATTATCATGAAGGCCGGAGTAGGGAAGAAAGATGATAACAAAATAAAAGATACCATTGAAGGTAACTCACAACTAATGGAAGTTATAGAGAAGAGGAAAATAGAACCCGGAAAAATGATGTGCTGCATAGTGAAAAGTGGAATCATAGACGAGGATGACACGATAAAAGCAGGACCAGATAAGTACACCTATTTGGTTATGACAGAAGAAGGAGGTGAAACGCCTAGGGACAGAACCTGTCGAAGAACAAACATCGGACGACTTATAGACATAGCGGAAAAGAAAGGGAGGGGCGTAACATCATGTGTAACGTCAAAACCGTGAATGAGACAGGCGTGAGGAAAATCATGGAGTACACCTGCAGGAAAAAGGGAACGTAGATCATGTGGCAAAGGAACAGGAAAACAAATCGTGACGAAGAAGAAGACTGGAAAAGAGCATACAACAGGAAGAGAGCAAAGGACGATGACACCATAATTATAAAACCAATGGAGGGCACCACCTATGCAGACATGATTAAGAGTATGAAAAGCCAGGTGGGCGTGGAAGGAATAACCGCAGATAGGATCAACAGAACAGGGAATGACAGCGTACAACTTAAAATAAAAGGGAAGGGGGAAGCGTACAAGCAAAGGTTCAGGGAGGAACTAACCACGAGACTGAAAAACATGGCAGTAGTAAACATTAAACAGAGTAGCCAAACAATTATGTTACTGGACCTAGATGAAACGACACAGGAAGAAGAAGTGTGAAAAGTGCTAAAACAGGAATTGATGAAACAAGAAGGCTTCGAGGTTGGGGAACAAATTAGAATGGCAGAAAAGGCAAACAAAAGCGGAGTCAAATACGCGTTTGTCACAGTCACGGAGAGAGATGCTGCAGATCTACTAAAAAAAAAAGCATAATGGGCAACGGATGGAACAGATGGAGGGTAAGGGAACTAAATAACTTACCTAAGTGCTTCAAATGCCACAGAGTGGGACATGTAGCCAATAATTGCCAAACAAAGGAAGCGGCAGACACCTGCCACAAATGTGGGCAGCTGGGACACAAAAAGAAAGAATGCCCAAATGAACAGAGGTGTTACCTCTGTAAAGAGGAGGGACACAAGGCAGAAATTATGAGCTGCCCAGAATATAAGAAACTGGTGAGGACCCAGAAGAAGGAGGAGGGACGAACATCGACAGCGCAATGAAGATACTTCAGATAAATTTAGACAGAAGCAAAAGGGCTACAGACTTATTCAGACACAAATGCGTAACGGAAAACATAGGAATAGCACTGGTAGCAGAACCAAATAAAAACATGGCAGCACACAGCGCGAAATGGATAACAGATAGTGAAATAGATGCGGCCATATACATCCCACCAAACAGACTAAAGGTATGCAGCACAGGCAAAGGAAAAGGATATGTATGGGCGGAAACGAGGGATGTGGTATTCTATTCGTGCTACATCTCGCCAGCAGTGAGGATAGAAGAATTCCAGCAAGTCATATTGAGACTGAGCAGGCAAACCAAGCGACACAAGAAGAAAATACTAATAGGAGGAGACTTCAACGCCAAATCCCATAGCTGGGGATCGCCGATAGAAGATAGAAAAGGTACCCTTTTGTCAGAATGGATCAGTGAAGCGGACTACTGCGTATTAAATGAGGGAAGTATGCCCACCTTCGAAAGGAACGGAGGAACATCATATATAGACGTGACCTTTTGCACGACTAAAATGAGGAGATGTGTCAGAAAGTGGTCAATAAGCGATGAAGAGAACTTGAGCTACCATAAGAATATACAAGTGGAAATAACAGAGGCGATATGGAGCAACGAAAAAGGGAAACAAGAGAAAGGGTGGATAGCTAAGGAAGTGATGACGGAGCAACTACTGAACGAGATAGATCAGGAAACGACGCGACCAAACTATAGCTACACTGCCAAAGATCTGGGAGTCGCCATGGAGCATGCATGCATCCACACACTAAAGAAAAAAGGTGGCGAGCGGAAACGCAATCCCACATATTGGTGGAACGCCGAAATATCAGAGCTCCGAAGGAAAAGCCACAGAGCCAAGCGGGAGCTAACGAGGGCAAATGGCAAAATAAACATGGGTGAAAGGAGAAGGATTGAATTACAGGAGGAGTATAGGGAACGACGGATGGCCCTAAAGAAAGCCATAAAAACGGCAAAGAGGCAAACATGGAGGTCGCTCTGTGATGAAGTAGAGAGAAATTTATGGGGAACCGGCTACAAAATAGTTACGGGGAAAATAGGGCTACGGACCCCTGTGGTACTGGAGGAAGGAGTACAACTGGAAATAGCTAGAGGCCTTTTCCCAAACCAAAAGGCAAGGGCATGGCCTAGAATAGAATATGAAATTGAAGACAATCAAATGTGCAAGAAGTAGCCAAAGTAGCCAAAAAAAAGCAACACAAAATAGAGGACTATGCATCCTGATCATCATACACATCAAAAACGCGTTCAACACATAATTAAAACCATGAAAGAAATGCAGATAAGCAGCAGATTAAGAAAGATATCAACAAAATATCTGGAAACAGAAAACTATTAAGAGGGGAAAACAAAGAAATTCAGATTACAAACGGAGTTCCACAGGGCTCCATACTGGGACCAGTATTATGGAACCTGTATTATAATATTTCGGAGATGGACATGACAATGGGTGTGGAAACGGTGTGCTTTGCAGATGACATGGCAGTGGTAGCAATGGCCAAGACAAAGGAAGACATCACAGTATTTTGTTTAATGAAATTTTAAACACAATGTTTATTCTACATTGTGTAATAAAAAATTACTTGTTGTATTTCGTATACTGCAAAAATTATTTACAAAGTATATTCCACCTCTTGCAATTATATGCCAATGCAAGGTTATGTTCCATATAAATAATCATACAAAGTCACAAGATAACTTTAAAAATTAAAAATTTTACAGAGTACAGAAAAATGGTATATATAATAATTTAGTTTTCAAATTTGTAAAATTCCAGATATGCATTAAAATAAATTGTTCTAGTTTTATTTAGGTACTTACCAAAGTGCTTTCAAAATAAGAAGCAACTACAGTTACAGGTACTAACATTACCCTTACAAGACATGATGGTACAGCATCTACACATTTGTACTTAGGTACTTTTACCTAACGATATCCCAATTCTGATTGAAATTGAACAAATATCAATTCAAAATGATTAATCCTTAAAATGGAAATGTAATCTCTATTTCACTACAGTCAAAAGAATTTGCTAGCTTGATATTGACTGTATTATAATAGATTTCAGAACATTAAAAATTGTTTGAAAAATAAAAGTGACCACATGTGCATTATTTTGTTTTATATCATCATAGTTTAGAACATACCAAGATAATCTGATTCTATTTACTTGCACTGTTTATTATTTAGTACCTATGTTGTAAGTATAGTTTTAGTTTTTAGTAAATAGCGATATTTTATTATATTTTCTGTGAAGTTTTCCCTTTTAATAACTCCCAACAACTTTTTACATATGAATTGGGAAAGTTTATTTATTTTTATCTTATGAATAAATTATAGTAATCATGGTTCCGTAACTCCCACAACTCACTACACTACAGTGAATGGCATATTAGCTTTTAATTTACAATAAATATTCCAAAAATATCACTTTATAAACAATATGTAACGAACAAATCTTTGCAAACAAGTTGTTTGCCTTCCAGCAACCATATTGGATTTTACTTTAACCTCATTTTTGGAAGGCTCTTTTATATTATTACACTAACCTCGATAAAACATTTACCTATAGCATCTAAAGGTTATCATACGACATTCAACAACAAAATTTAGAAACAAAGAGACAACTATGCACAATATCCTAGAAATTACTACAATATTTCCAAATAATGTAATTTACAACAAGTATTAGTAAGAAAAGAGATACAGACCACAGACTTTACCTCCTTGCAGGCCATGTTATAGATAATAGCAGACCCTCGGTCTTGCAACTCTGGGAGATCAGACAACAACGAATGCACTGCTACTTTTGTAGTTACCCTGATGTTACTTATTTGTTGGTTGTTGTATGTCCATTCAGAGATGTATAATAACCATTCGGATGAACTTAAGTTTTCAAACATATTTGCAATCTGCAAGAAGGAAATACCTAAGTAAAATCAAATCAAATCTCTTTATCGCCCTGTTGAAACCATAAACTAGTTATTTATTAATAGGTATGCTTAATAAAATAGGAACTTTAAAATAGTGTTGTAAGTCATTTATGATGACCGGTCGGGTAACATATTTTGTGTCTAATTCGGTCAGGTCACTTTCATATACGACCAGTCATTCTAAAGTGACCGTATTTTCGCACTTTCTAAGAAACATAAACTCAAATAAGGTGTCATCATGAGGAAAGCAGCAGGGTTAGCGTGGAATTATTTTTAAAAACATCTGAAAAACATATGAAAAACGGAAAGATACACGCAATTTGTCAGTTTTGTGACTGTAGTTATGCCAGTCATGCAAGTAGAATGGTAAAATATTTATACAAACGCAAAAACTGCCCAGAAGAAGTAAAAATTTACTTAAGAAGGGTAACAAAAGTAAGAAAGAAAAGGAAGCAACATTACATACATTTTTGCAACAAAATGTAGTTGAAGACATAAGCCAGGTAAGATGAATAAGCTTCTGCTGTTTTAAAGTGACCACTTTGACACTTTATTAACTCTTATTTTAGCCATCAACATCTACAGTAACAAGTAACACGATTATTACTCCAAATCTTCCAGGGAATCGAACACCGGTATGTTATAGTTATTTTAAGTATTAAAGGCAGCGAGTGGTTCCTACCGCTTGAAAATAACTTTGTTTCGATGGGCAATACATCCAATACCAGTAGGACACTTACTGACCGCAATACTTATTAGTAGAGCTAGAATAGTTAGACAAATTGCCTTTTTTAATAAATGGAAAGATCAAAGGCAGACCCAATTTTAAATCCGTTTTAGAATGCGTGCAATTCAAAAATGCAAATTTTATTTTGCCTTTTTTGCATCTTTTTTAGGATTCTGCCTTTTTTGAGGAATTTCCTATTTTTCTTGCCTTTTTGTGCCTTTTATGGTATCTTAAATTAAAATTTTAAGAAATTTAGTTCTTAAATTTTCAATTTAAAAAAATTTGTACTAGCAATTTTCCATTAAAAATGCACATTTTGAATTTTTGAAATAGATTCTAGAAACTTTTATTCCCAAGCACTTAAAGGTAGAGGTTTAGTGGGTTTTACCCTTTATTGTAACCGGCTGAAAATTTCGCAGGATTATTTTCTTGAGATTAATTTTAATGAGGGGACCAGTATTGGCAGGAGAAAGTTTTTTACTGAATCAGCCAGTTTGTCACAATTTTCGAACGTGTTAACATTGTGATTTGTGAAGTGCATCGACTGTATTTCAAGTGTTTTTGAATTTTAAAAATGCTAGCAGACAAGCAATCAAGAAGTGCCTACTATACCCAGTGGGCAAAGTTCGATTCTAATTTAATAACGGATGGAAACCTACTTCTTTATCAAGTTTTGTCATACTATTTTTTTTTAATAAACAGTTTTAATTGAATTTCAGTTGTTTTTATTTTAACTTGAATAGCTATTTTGCTGCTGCTTTTTCCCTCTCAGTTAAACGCCGTCTATTTTAATTTCAGATTTTGTAATTTTTCTCTTTAGGTAATTTTGCCTTTTTTTTTCGTTATTGCCTTTTTTTACTTTATTTTTGCCTTTTTAAATCTTTTTTTGCCTTTTTGCTTGCCTTTTTCAAAGCTTTATTTTGCCTAACTATCCTAGCTCTACTTATTAGG
>JABXWE010023640.1:0-35107 GCA_014611495.1 Limonius californicus | reverse complement strand
TGTTATAAAATCCACTACAAAATATTTAATGATTTTAATGGTCAGTTCAAATAACCAAGACTTAAATTTTCCTTTTATTTGAAATGTTATTCCTTTTTTTAATTTTTAAATTATAACGCTTTAAAATTTCTATAAGTAGTCAACAAATGAGAAGTACTGTTAAAGTTTTTAGTTGTACCTGCCAACTATGTAGTCTATTTTGAGAATCAGATTATGTGAACCGTCAATTTTTTCTTTGTTTTTTAAAATACATACAAAATTTTAAGATATATTCTTACACTTTCAGTGTGACAGGAAGTAATAAGGCTGCTACTCTGTTATTTTATTTGAAGGAAAAAAAATTTGTTTCAAATTTTTCATATATTTCACATACTTAAAGATTTTGCTCTGCGTTCTCTGTGGCATGATGATGTAACATAAAGTATCTAAATAATTTTAATAACTACCAAAGCCTTGTTTTATGTCCGTATCAAAATCATAAAATTCCTACAGCTAAATCAACTAATGTGGAAGCTTCAACATTTTTATTACAATTCATGTAGCCTGCCTAAAGAACGGCATACCTATATTACTGCAAAAAGTCAATTGCATTTTCAAAGGCCTGTATGACAAGGCACAGAATTTTGTACAAAGTTCTGCAGATTCATATTCCAAAACCTACAGAATTTTGTACAAAGTCGGCCTCGCTTCGATGCGCAAATGAGCAATTTTTAGTGTTTATTAACAATCACAGAGAGCAAGGAAGAATATGTTTACCACGCCAGCCGACACTCCACGCACTTTCTCTTATCTCGCTCGCTATATTTATTGCTGCAGCTTGTTTGCTTTTTCGTGCGTTCATGTAAAATACATAAATAAAAGCGCTACGAACTTATGCATTAATCTAATATTATAAAATCTTGTTAGAATTCTATATTATCGACAGTCACATGATTATTTTGATAGTTTTTTCACAGATGTCCCCGTAATGTGCACCTATTTGCGCATGCTTACAGACAGAATTTTGTACAAAATTCTGTTCCGTGTAATACATGTTTTGCAGAATTTTGTACAAAATTTTGAACAAAGTTTTGAACAAAATGTTTTCTGTGCGTTTCAAGCAAAAAAGGAGGTATTAATAATTCACAGAAGCCGCCTATAAACTAATAATCATGCATAATAGAGACCTGGTCGCTCTCTCAGGTTTGATCCCGTGGCTCGATTTGCTACACAAGGCAAAAATTAAACGTAGGGGGGTCAAAGTCGGGCTTTTAGAAATTTAAAACGACCGCCGTGTCTGCGTCTGCCGGTTGATTTTTATGAGAGGTGCCGCAAGGATCGTCGTCGAGTGGAACTCAGCGCCCTAGGGAAGGACAAAAATTGAACACTCTTCTGGAATTTTTGTCGCTTTTTCGAATTCGGTCGGTTGCGATGTTACGCGAAGGTCGACAAGATTCAAATGAAACCGTAAAAAATCGAAATATTTCGAAAATCGTGTCAACGCGAAAGTTTGAGGAATTTTAAGGAGGCCGGAGTAGAGGGGCTAAGACTAGAACTAGAAAAAACTGGCCCGAGGGAACAATAAAGTCTGGCGGGGGTTATTCGACATTTTTTTGATTTTGGCCGTCGGGATTTCCAGATGGCCGCTAACGGTCCCCAATCATTATTCGTTTTTTGGCGACAGCTTGTTACGTCCCTTTTTTTCTATTCTCTAATATTGGTTGAGGTCCAAAATCAACCTCGCAACTACGCCTCTGCTTAGGTAGGAAGTTAACAATAATCGACACACGTTAGCGTCCCGGAAAACCCACTCGGAGAAGGGCGGGTTCAAAATACAATAACATCGGACCTAATTAGTGGTTCGACCAATTAAGCAAAGGCGCCACCGGCTTAAAAAAATTCGCTAACGTCGTCCTAGATGGAAATTTAAGGAAGTCGGTCCTTCAGAATAATTAACCACCTACCTTAACTCCCTGTCTATTTTTTAATGGACTTAGCCTTTGGATAACACATTAATAAAAGACAAGTTGCAACCAAAATTTCGTTTAATTAAATCGAAAAAGAATCAACCCCACAATTATAAATATTCCTTACAATTGCAGCGCAGAAGTCCAACTTTACGTTCAGGACAAGAAAATACGCAAACAAAACGAGTGGATAGGGTGAAACCTAAGTACTGCGGAGTAAATTATTACGCTCCTCCCCCGAAGGAAAAATAAATGTTAAATCAGCACCTAGTCTATGATGGAGGCCTCTGTCAGAATAATAAGTCTCAAAAGACTTAGAAAAATTAAATAAGATACAAAACCCCGAGAACGCAATATAACCCCTTCGTATGACGCACCCTATATATTGTGTACGTAAAATTAGTCCCACATAAAATAACTTACTACAAAAATAATTAATATTTAATTAAAACCCCCAGACAATTCTCAAACTTATGAATTAACGCTACCTAATGATCAATAATAACTAAATAAATTACGATCAAGACGATAAAATTCCAAAAAGGTAAACATAAAATTTAAGCTCACTTCCCTTTAGTGTGTCTTTAAATTGGAAATTTAAATTCCCTGTAGCGTCTTTTCCCCTATTATGGAAAACTAACTCCCTCGCTTGAGTATTGAAATTCGATCGGGAAGAAAATACTTTCCAAGTCGTTATACGACTTATTAATTTAGATCACAACCCACGTGCACTCGTTAAGAAAACAATCATTTCAAAGTTTTCGAATGCGGGAATCGTTCCCAAAAATCCCCCTCCATTTTAATCCAGAAATCCAGTTCGTGCTGCCCACAGTGACGGAAATGTTAACTCAAAATGTTATAGGTTCCGACAAATATGTGGACATACTAAATAGGTAAATAGGGTTGCATACAAATAAGCGCAGAATTCGTTATAAGCTAGGTGGGTTAGAGGAAAGCGCTAATCGGCATTCAAGGCACCAAAGAATGGGACGTAACGATATGTAGGTGCGACCCCAGCCCGCAATCTTTTGAACACCGACCCATCCGAAAATCTTCTTCAAAAGGAAATTTCTTCTTCACAAACTGATTTTATCGTTTTTTCAACCGAACCGATAGGCACAATTTTTTTAGCCGTGTTGCCAATCGCCGTCTCTGAAGACTTTTTATAAGCCGGCTCGGTCCTGCCGAAAAAGTTGAAATTGGCCGAGTTGTTGATTGACGTAGCGCCGCCTACCGTTTGCGCGGTTCTGTAGAGCTATTCTTGCTGTATAATTTGTTGTGGTCGAAAACGACCGTCTTCAGGGCGAACAACGACGACACGCAGGGGTCGAGAGATGGCGGCCCAATTTGAGGCAGGCGAACGATAGCGGCCCGTGTCCCGAATCCGCCTGCGAAAACTGCATCTGGATATCTCGCTCCGTTTTCCGCCGACAGCTATTTCCGCTCCGAAATGCGTACACGACTTTGGCGTTTCTTTTTTCGGAAAAACAAAAATTATCCTAGGCCTGTATTTTCCAAACGAGATGAGCTAGGGAAATGGCTCTTTCAAATAACCTCAACCGACCGTTTACGCTGGAGGGATGGCCGTGCCGTAAGACCTGCCATACCCCAAAGTCGCCTGCTCTAGTGTCCTCAAAGGGCAGAAACGTTTAGGCACCTTTTGTAACTACCGGCACTTCCCCCTTTCTTCCTTCACCCGCCCTTTCTACCGTCCTCCTTTCCTTTCTTCAAACCCTTCTTTTTCTTTTTCTCATTTTTTTTGCTTTTGTCTTTCCTCTCCCATTTCCTTTGTTATCATCTTTTCCTCCTTTCTCCGCCATTCCTCTTTCCCTCCTTCAACTACTTTCTTTTTTTATTTGATCTTTCGTTTTGTTGTCTCTTTCTTCCCTTTTCCCATTTCTATCTTCTGTCCCCTGTTCCTTTCTCCTCCCCCAATTCATCTCCACCCTTTCCTCTCTCTTCTTCTCCCTTTTGCTTTCCACCCTATCCACCCTTTCGTCCAGCCATTCACCACTTCCTCTCTGTAGTCCGCCCTTTGTCGCCATTCCCCTGTTCCACAAGGCTAGTAAACTAGTATATTTTTTGGCCAAGTGTATATAATCATATAAACACAATAAATAGTTTTTGTTTCTTGGCTCTCTTGATTTCAGTTAGAATAAGGTTTGGTATCGACCAACATATCAGTGTAGAGCTTGTTCTTATCTCTATTAACTACTTTAAAAATGTATTCTACATAGTACCACTACCTTTTAAAATCTAAGGAACAGAATGATATTTTAAACTCTTAATATTATTCTGTTTTAGAAGATCTAATTTTGCAGTGTGTTAAAGTTGGAAAAATTGCAAGTTCTCACCCAACCTTTTATGTATTATTTTGTGCTATAATAATGCATTAAATGCCTAAACTTCGTTTGTTGAGCATTGAGTTAGAACGTAAACAAACGCACGTGTTTGACTCACCCGAGCGCGCGCTGTGATTGGTCTACGCTAGATAACGCTAATGCCTCATTACTTAAGGAGTAATTGATGCTCAAAACCTTTACTTTGCATTCGACGGCGCGAACGTTAATTTAGAAACGCAAGGAATATTACGTAAATACACATTCGGTAAATCAACGCACCCGTCAAGCGTTTGTTTACGTTCTAGCTCAATGCTCAACAAACTAAGTTTAAATAACTAAAATTACATTTTATATTCATTCTGTATCATATAAATAATGAATATAAAACTTTTGATAATTTCTCTGTATTGACAAATTAAGTTTCATAACAAAATGTAACATTTTATAATTTAATCTTGTGCTGTGTAAGATTCCAATATAAAATTAAGACCCTGTACATCTGGTTCTATTTTTTTCCAACTTTCAATTTTTATTGTTTTGTATTTATTTAAATTGAGTATGGCACTGAAATATTAATTACTGGAATTTTTAAAGCTTTATCTAAAAACAATGTACTATTTTTTTTTGCAGATGTTTTCCATCATCGAGGACAAGTGAATTTGTTAATGGATAAAACAGAAGAGGCCAGAAAAGACTTCAACAGAGCTGTACAACTGAACCCAGAATTTGCCATTGCTGTAGTACAAAAATGTTATGCCGACTATCGATACGCCATGCTCACCCAAAACGCCGCCTTGCTCGTGAAAACGATGGAGGAGTTCAAGAAAGCTACTCAACGGTTTTCCACTTGTTCCGAGGTCTACGTTCTTTATGGACAAGTTCTAACAGAAAAGCAAGAGTTTGCCGAAGCTGAGAATTTGTACTTGAAGGCTATCGAAATAGAACCAAATAATGCTACAATCTTGGTACATAGAGGCTTACTGCTTCTGCAGTGGAAGGGCGATATCGAAACCTCAGTGGAACTTATGAAAGCCGCTATTAAGCTGGACGAGAGATGCGAATTTGCCTATGAAACTTTGGGAACAGTTGAAGTACAAAGGTAATTTAATAAACTGTCTTTTATCATTCGTAGAGAATTACGAAATTAACTTTGGAACTAGGAAAATATAGCACTTTGTTAAAAATTTAAACTATTATTATAAAATACAATCAAGATATTAATTTGTTTGATCTAAATTGATTTACTATTAATATGCTATTATTTTTTCAGGGGAAACCTCCTGGTTGCAGTGGATTTATTTAACAAAGCAATTGGTCTAGCACGAACAGAAACTGAGATGACGCATTTGTTTTCTTTAAGAGATGCAGCCGTTTCACAGTTGAAAGTAACAACCAAATTAGGAATTGGACCACAGCTTCTAAAATCTGATGCATAACACTGAACTATCCATCGTTGTCTGTTGTGTTCTGGGGTCTTTTAAATTGCTACAATTGTTATTTTAAATTATTAGTTTTAATTTGGCTGTCTGTTTAGAAAAGAACGTTATAAATAAAAAATTTTAGAGTACATTAGTGGTTTCTTTATAGTTTTTTTTTTCTTTTGTGGGTTCATAGATCATTGAATAATGTATTCTAAAATGAAAAACAAGTTTAATCAGGAAAACAATGTAATTTCAATTCAGATTTTACATATAGCCAAAAAGTATGCTGACATTTATTAAGTTACACTACATAGATATTATTTTAAATTAAACATCGTAACCAACAATGTGACGCTTGCCAATACATTCCCCTACATAAAACCAGCATATGACCTCAATTGTTACTAAAGTGTTCAGCCAAGCCTCTTTTACTGGGGTTTGCTTCCATGCACCTTTCCGTGCCCCGGAAATGATCTTTGCAATGCCCGCTCGGATTTGTGGAATGTCGGCAGGTGTTGGTGGAGTTAGTTCTACCTTGGCGTATTTCAAAAATACTTGAACCTTGGGTTGAGCCTCTGCGATGAGCTCTAAAACAAATAAAAATTGAAGTGTTACGATTTTAGGTTAAGTACAATTATGTAATCGATTATAACACTTACGAAAAAATTACTTACTTTTAACGAGCGCTGGGCCTTGGGCAACAAGTTTGGACATTTTGAATGCTTTAAATTATTTCAATTACCGGGCGAACTGAAAGAGCTTGGAAGAAATTAAAATTTTTTAATTTGCCAATGACACAGGACACCCTTCCAACTGCTTCCAACTTTGAAATGGTTGCGTTCGGTAATCGTTATCTATAGCGAAGGTCAACATTATTTTTATAAAATTGTTAGAATTATAGAAAAATAACTGTACTAAAATTATAAAATGTTGGAGGTTATTTTTATAATCTAACTGAATAATTGATTGCATTATTAAACTTTCATAGAATTCCTTAATTACGGAACGCGACCCAGATGTGTCAAAGGAACATAACCTGAACCTCAAATAATGTGATAATTAGTTAAACAAATATATTGAAATATTTTGCAATTTAATTAGATTTATCGTTTTAACATGTCTAGTGAAGCACGGTACAGGCTTCTTTACGAGGAATATGAATCAACAACGTGCATTAATGTTCCGTTTGGGAAAGTTTCATGGGCTACTTTATCTTTGCCATTCTTCGCTTTTATATTTTGTGTGGTGTACTCTATAGCGTATAATTTTGAAAGTACAACATTTTCACACTGTCATGTATATAATTTTCTGCCTTCCATATCGTCTGCAATAGGTAATTTTTCACCACAGCGAGAAGTTTGGCAATTAGCGATAGCTCTACATGCAGTGCCAAGGTTGTGTGTAGCGGCAGCATATTTACAGTACCACAAGGAGGTGTTGTTTCCTTGGGCCTTTTACCTGAGCATGTTTGCATGCGTACTGAATATTACAGAAAATACAGCTTTAATAATTTTGTCCTTTTGGACATCCTCGGAGAATTATCGTAAGTTGCTGACTGAAATATCTGAGAAAATTCGGTATTATTTGTGAATTACTTCTAGCCATCCATAAAACTGCCTTCGTAACATTCATAATAACGTCAGAGTTATATATGTTACTCGCTTGGGTTCTCAACAAACGTTGCAGACGACATCAACGAAACATTGCTGAAACTAAGAGTTTAGTATGGAAAAAAAGACTGGTTACCTTTAACATATCATGCATCCTCGCTGCCACTTATTTTTTTATAAGACACAATACGTGGTGTGAGAAATACGGTAAGTTTTTTTAATAGTGATCATGAATAATATGATTTAATTAGTAAATACACAAAACTGCTAATATTTATAGAGTAATATAATCCAGGCTATGCAAATTGTCATCGAATAAAATCATATGTGTATTTTAAATACAATATTTTGGTGCCATAGTAGTGGGTTCAACTGTTTTTTTATATTTGGTATGAAAGTCACAGGTAAATAGATACAGCTGAAAAATTTAGCTTTTTCAAAATCGAAAATTTTTAATATCTTGTTCATTTTATATACAATATACAAAGGATTTATTTAGTAAAAAATTGTACAGTACTTCATTCTGCATAATAGTTTAAAAGTATTTTGAGACATACAAGGTGTTTGGTCAATCCTGGGCAAGCTAAACTTCTATTCTTTATGTGGAATTAAAATGATCTAGAGTTATAGAAGTTTAAACCTTACCATTTCTGTGTTATTCAATTGTTTATATAACATTTTGACCAAATTTGTTGCTATGCCATAATGAAGCTAATTTTAGCTATTTATTGCTGTGTGAGTTTCAAACTGTCAATTGAAAGGTGGTCGCTATTGACATTTTGCGTAAATTACAATAACAATAAAAGCAATGCATGGCTTTAAAGAAGAAATTACAAACAGAAATCTCTTCAAAGAGTGACGTACATCTCTCCACTTTTCTAGATTAAAATAATTGCTTACTTGAAAGTAATTAATTAGGGGAAATTTGAAAACTCCGTTACATATTCAAGGAGCTTGTAATAGCAGCTTTATCAAAAACAAGAATTTATGTATATGAAATGGTTTGTGGAACTGAAAGCTTCATAACTTTGCATGGCCTGCCTGGTGTGTGGTGTGTGTGTGAGCATGGGATTTAGGAAAATTTATCGAAAACAATTTACCGAAACACAATTGACCGACCACAATTTACCGAAAAAGCAATTCACCGAAACAGCAATTTATCGAATGACTATTAATCGAATGGTAATTTATCGAATTGTAAATCTAACAATCTAACAAATAAATATTACTGTACTTAAAGCCGTTTAGCGTTACCCAGGAGACACCATGTGGAGGTCGGCTGAGTAGTCTCCCTTTTTTTTTGTATTTTTTACAATTCTATTTGCGATTATAAAATTGTACTTTTTTTGGTATTTTTTACAGTTCTATTTACGATTATAATATTTTAATAACTAGTATTATGTGCAATACCACGTAGGAAATTGTGCATATTATTTGGATCAATGTTTTCAGCGAGCCGTTTTATTCTTTCAGCACAGTCTTTATATTTTTTACGACTGTCAGTCAGTTGTTGTCCGCCTACATACTGTTCTATTTGCATTTCGTGAAATCCCAGTTCCCTTTGAATTGCTTCAATAAATTTCCAGATATTTCGATGGTCTGCAGAAATTTGTTGCTCAAAACCTCGATGCCAACCTTCTATAGCATTGTTGGTTTTTGGCAAATCTTGACTACTGCATCGTAACAATTCCGTAAAATATGTGGAAATTGTGGTTCACGTCGATGGCGTCTTTGTGGGCATCCTATGCGTGTATCCTCAAATTAATCCACAACAGGTTGCAATTCTGGTGGCAGAAGATCGTCGTCGCACAATATTTCAAAAGCTTCGATGACATATTGCGTAGGAACAAATGCTATTGCAGAAAGTAGTCTCACTTTTAGAGTGAAATCTGCATCTGTTTCATCTGTTCTGTGTCTTGCTTTCAAACCATGTATCTGGATTTGGCGATAAATACATTGGCCAAAATGGAAAAAGCAACCACGCTGCGTTGAGTGAGGGAAGCTACTGGTTGTTGCGTGGCACGTTCAAAATCTGTCATTATAGTTGATGGTGCAACCAGGGGTTGCAGTTCCTTTATTTCTCTTAATAATCGAGTGTATGTACCTCCTGTTTTGTCTGGTAGCAGCGCGTATAACAATGGTATGGTGTTATTTTGCTTTAATCCATGAACAATATATAGCTGAAAAAAAAGATGTAGCACTGTTTTGAACGTACCGTCGGCATACCAATACAGGGACTCCGTTAAAAGTTGAAGGTTTTGCCTCGTACTAAATATTAGAATTCGATCTTGTGCAGCATCGGAATCAAATAATAGAAACGGTTCCCCACGTTTGGGGATCATAAATTCTTGTGGAAAAACGATCAGTTGGTAAAGCAGGAGCAGCATTCTGCTTTTGGCGGATATTTCGTATTGTCCTTTTGATAGTATCTGCCCTTGAAAGTTGAGTAACTGCTGCTGTAGCATTGGACACAACGTGTTGAGGGGCGTCTTGAGTAAGTTTAGCACTGTTACGGATATTATCCATAACTTTAGTTGCTTCTACATGAGCTGCATCTGCAGTATGGTTATGATTATCAGTTTTTTTACCCACTTGATCTTTGATTGTGATAATGCGTGCACCGCATTTTGTCTTTTTGTAGTATTCACATCTCCAGTAAATTGTCGTTATCATTTATTTTATGCTGGTAATATAAATGGCCGTCCATATACATTTTTTTCTTGCCCTTTTCACTATTTATAAAAACTAAAGGCATTTTGTCAAAGTAACAATAGCAAATGAATATTCTTCCTGAAGGGACAAGGAATTTATACCCCTAGTTAATAATTAAACAGCGATCAACGACAATGCATTCGGTATCTTAAAGTAATTACAGATTGATGCTTGTACTTCTGAAGAATTCTTCCAAGAAGGTGCTTACACGTATAGATTCTTTTAGCAATAAGACGATGTAATTACCGATTGATGCGCAAAGATAAGAGGAGTGGTTACAAGAACCAAATTAGAATTGTTAGTAATTACAAAATGGATCTGCTGATAACACGCTTTACAGTAGTATTTATTCGATTTATTACCATTCGATAATTGTCATTCGATAATTTGCTGTTTTGGTAAATTGTGATTTCGATAAATTGGATTTTGATCAATTGTGTTCGGTAAATTGCGGTTCGGTACCCTTTCCGCATACCTTGAGCATGTAGGACCTGTTACTCTTCTAGTGCTACTGTAAAATGTGAAGTTTCATTCATTTGACCCCCAATGGAGTCCTGGGCCCAAATTAGTAATCGTAATTTTCACAGCAGAATTGCAAAGTGGTATAATAGAAAAAATGAATGTTTTCTTGTGGAGTTCAATCACTTTCTACTTTTTTTTTAAGTGGAACATTCTGTATATTTAAATTTTTTTGTTCTTCTGGTATCACTCTACATGGAAATATTAAACAGCATACCTGAGACCGCTAAAAATATTTAATTTTCAACTCCTTAGAGGAAAAAATTTCTTATAAGTGGTTGGGTACATTTACTGTAAGCCCTTATAAAAAATCAAATTATATCAAATGTTTCAAGTGGTGGCCTTGTTATTATACTCCTTGTTTACCATTTTCCAATGCACTTCAATATATTATGAAAACATATAAAAATCAAATGATCCAATAACTTGGTTATTTGTAATTTTTTTTATGTAAGGGGTGGAGTACTTTTATTAAGAAAAATGCAAAAATATAGTAGTATACAGTGTGGTCTACTAAAAATAAATTAAAATTCTATTTACACAACTAAATATTCTTTTATTTTTCGAATACACCCTAGTATTCCTCTAAAATATTACAGTTTTGCTAATTTAACATATTTAGGTAAGACAGTTAACTACTGTAAAGCTTGTTTTACATTATACTTTTTTCGGCTAGAAACTTTGACTAGTTTCATTACTAGATGGACTTGTAGAAGAAGAAACTTGAATAATGTAAATCAGAATTTTTTCTGATTTACATTATCCAAGTTTTCGTACTAGAACCAGCTAAACTTTTTTTCAAAACTAGTTCTGGACCAATTTTTTGTTCAAGTTTTGATACTACACCTGCGCAGTAGAGCTAATTTTGATACTACCAACCTCTATCGGTAAACTCAAATTTAACGGAACCTAACCTAAAAAAGTGGCGTGTTGTTTATATCGTTATAGCGTGTTAAAGATTTATTCTTTACTAGTATTTTGATGTGTTAAGTATTATGGGACTATAGGCCGCGAAAAAGTGGAGCCACGAAGCTACAATGGCAAAGTTCAGTTGTCACAAATGAACAAGCCCCTAAATGTAAATTATCACGTTGCAGCAGCCAATTTTGACTTCATATTCTGGATTTCTGATTTGTCTTTTTATAGAGATCGTAGATTTTCTTAAGGTTTAGAATTCCTCTCAACTTTTCTCTTTTTTTTGTAGCAAAATTCATTTTGCAGTTTGCACACATTTAACCTCAATCACCTTCACTGTTAAGGGGCCCATACATTATCAAACAAATTGCGCAACATATGCTGTTGCGCAATAATTTGCCAATGTATGGCAGTGTTTGATGCGTTGCACAATTGTTTGACTAGTTTCAAAAATGTTTGAAATATTTTGTGCAACGGGAAAGTTGCGCAACGCATTGTGTAGTGTATGTGGGTGTTGCGCTTCATTGCGCAATATTTTTCAGTTCTCGGCTGGTTCGCTTGTGGGACGGTTCACTTGTGACCATGACGACTATTCAGAATATAATATATAATAATTCTTGTAATCAAGAGGGGATGATAACTGCAGCTCTTGGATTAGACTGTCTTGGCTAAGAGCCGCCCTTTTCTTCAGCCATTCTTTCATCCAAATTCTTTGTTTTCTTTTTCGTTTTCTGGTGTTATCATCCCCATCATCTAGGGCACACGCGATAATAATAGATGCAATAGCACTTGAGGACATGTTTGTCATACAACTCCCAACTTGTAACTAAAGTTTGAACAAACTTTAACTAAGTGTATGGATAATGCAGTTGCGCAACACAACGTTGCGCAATTTGTTTGATAATGTATGGGCCCCTTTACACCCAATTGATATATTTGTTTTGAAAGTTGGCAATTGCAAATTAGGATAATCTTAGCGCTTGCGCACAAAAAACTAATGCGCTCGATTTTCATCATGGTCAAGTTGAACCAAATCTAGTATTGGATCTAGTATTTAAATCTATTCAAAGTTTCTAGACAAAAAAAGTATAATGTAAAATAAGCTTAAACTAATGCCATGAACATACTGTAGACAGTGAATACTAATATTTTTAACCAATTAATTTTTGTAATTATTATTACTTTTAATATGTATTTGTTTTCGGGAAATTTACTACAAGAGGAAGAACATTTTGTGCATGTAAAGTTGTGTTGTATTACCTCTATCTGTATAACTACCAATTTTAGATGTAAGATATGTTTGTTTTTGCTTGTAGGTAGCTACTGTTGCAAGCTATTTAAAAGTATTACAGGATTTGTAATTTTACTTTAGTTAATTACTTACCCGTGGACATTTATTTTATTCTTTGATCTGGAAAACTGGAGAGACATTCAAATCGTTCATTTTGAAGTCTTTAGTTTATCATTTTTTCTTGAATACCCGAAGAAGATAATTCACAGTAATTCCAGTAGTGATGTACAAGTACTGAGCAGAAAAATGTGTTAGCTACCAATAATCCATGAATTTTATATGAACGATATCTAGGGAAAAAATAAATACAATAAAAACCAATGTCGATTCCCATATATATATATATTTATTCAATATATCCCACTATGAGTCATTGGAACTTCAACGAATTTATCTAGGGAAAAATTGGAGCTAAATTGAGGGATCTTTAAACTATGAAATATATATTGCAGCACTACAGGTTGTATAACCCTAAGGCTTGTTTCTCAATTTGCTTCCAGTGTTGTCTGTCCTTTGCCTTTTTTGTCCATCTTTCAACATCCAGTATTTGTAAATCCTTCATCGCTTGGTCTTTCCATCTGTTCCTTGGTCTCCTTTAGTTACCTGCCATATCTCCTCCTACTATTTTCTTTGTTATTCTTTCCTCTGGCAGCCTCTCTGTGTGCACTATCCATCAAATTCTTTGTGCTTTAATTACATTCACTATATTTGGGTTTCCATACAAATTGTAAATCTCCTTCTCTTTCATTTGTTTTTTATTTTCTTTCCTCCGTATATTCTCCTTAACATCTTACTTTCCCAAATTTCTAATTTGCCTCGTTTATTCTTGTTTATTAACATATAACTATAAAATAATAAACAAGGATATTTCCATTTAAATGTTACGTAATTTTCAAATAGTCATTCACCCTGTATAGTATGTTGAATCATGTTTAAATTTACCAAGTAATTTGGAAGACCAAACGTCAATAAACTTTTACACACGGACAAAGCAACAAATTTTGTGGAAATGATATACAAACAACTGAATAATAATGGCAAATATAAAAATGGCTTTGTACATTTATATTAGTCTTGCCCTGACTAAACCCCCTGTATATCTGAAAATAATTTTTCATTATGCAAAAAATATTTCCTTTCAACTTTTAGTAAATCGAATTTTCTATATTTTACATAAATAAACCAATTTTGCACTAAATAGCGACACTAACATTTTTATAAAAATAATTGCCTTTTACTTCAATGTACATAATCTTTCCGTAACAAATTTATTACTGTCTAGTTTAAAAAAATTGATCCCTCTACAATCTGTAGTATATAATAATAATTTATCTGATTTGTGTTAATTTTTATTACAGTATATTCGGCTTTTGCATTTTTCGAATACATGGTGGTGTTGTCCAATATGGCGTTTCATATGACAGCGTTTTTAGATTTTAAAGACAGAAATCTAGTTGTTTCCAAATCTGGTGTTGCCTTACGATATAGTAGGTAGCAGTTGATAGCTTAGGTATAACATCCCTCTTTTGTTGTGTACAAATTGGTAGCAGGAAATTGTGATGTCTACTTAAAATATAATTGTTAACACTTAAGTATTAAAATAAAACTCATTGGTGACTGTGTCAAAGAAAATTTACTTTTGTATTTGTTGCCTGCTAAGATAAATAAATTGCACAGATAAATAATAGGGTCTGTATAGTTTATTTTGTTGTACACAATTAAAAAATTATACTTGATGAAGATATATCAACGCTCTAGTTAACTTGTGTACACACAAAATTTTCTATACAAACTTATTATAATTTTATGTATGTTGTAACGCAATTATTGTCAAATGTGCTACTTATAAATATTATTATATACATATATAAGAATGCAAAGATTTTGTGAATGTCACAAAAGCATTTCAAAACATTTACACAACTGGTGTACCAGCCATTCGTTGTTATATTACATACAAAATATTAATAGCACATGATGCCTGAAAGGAATCCGTCGCTGAATTATTAAATAGGTTTTTTTGAAAATGTTTTAGTTATTTATATTTGGAGAAACACTGTGACAATTTCAATAAAAATAACCAACTGACTTCAGTTTGAATACAAACAAATTTTGTTCAATTTTCATTCGAATAAAAATTCAAGGATGTGAATTTTGTAAAGAAAAGAAAAGGTTTCACTTTTATGAATGAATGCGGCTGCGATGTAAGAGTGTTCCACTTTTAAATGATAATTAGGAAATCAGTTTAAAAAAAAGGTATAAATTATGAAGCAAAATGTTGATTTTTGAAAATATTTATCCAGTTACAGAGAATAATGGTGAAAACAAGATTTTGAAGATGATATTATTGATGTCTTAACATTTATTACGAATATATTGCTGTAGAGATTTTAATAATTTCTGTAGGCTAAAACAGTATTTCCCAACGCCTTTTGCTTGTATAAATCTTTAAATGTGCTAATTTATTTGGCATATATAAATAATCAAATATATTTAGTTGTCTGGTTCAAAAATACTCAAATTAACAATGTTTCAACGGTTTTGGGACCCCAGGTTGAGAAATACCGTTACAATTAATACCAAGACACACATAGACATTTGTACAAACAGAAGCTGTACCTAACTCCAAACAGTATAATGTAAAAACTATGGAAAACGTTTCATACACAATAAAATTATAGGTTCGCACTCTACTAGTTTATTAAATGAACACAACACACAAGGTGCACATGAATTGACTTGAGATATAAAGTTTTAACATAAAAATTTTAACATTACCAATTTAATTCTTCGTAGAAGATCCAAATTGCGTAATAATCGTCTTTAAAATCGTTTCTATGCTCAACTTTATGTAATGCTAAGGGCAGTGAATCAGCCATTCCATACTACAAACATTTACGACATAATATGTTTATTACATTACAACACCGCTATGACTCTTAAGGTGTTTGAAGGGGCTGTAGGCAATCAGGTTTGCTTGTAAGCACATTGGTAATTCTCAGGACATAGAGCAATTAGATTAACAAAGTAACTGTTTTAGAGTACCGCATAACGCTATTTTTCGTTCTTGTTAACAACAGGAAGTCACAAAATAGGTGTGTTAGGCCTGTATGACACGGCATAGAATGTAGTACAGAATTTTGTTCAAAGTGTTTTTACAAAATTTTGTACAAAATTTTGTAGATTCATGTTCTAAAACCTACAGAATTTTGTACAAAGTCGGCGTAAACGAGCAATTTTCAGTGTTTACTAACAATCAGAGAGGGCACTCCACTCACTTTCTCTTATCTCGCTCGCGGTCTTTATTGCTGCAGCTTGTTTTCTTTATCGTTCATGTAAAATAAATAAAAACGCTACGAACTTGAGCATTAATCTAATATTATAAAATCATGTTTGAATTCTACTTTATCGACAGTCACATGATTATTTTGACAGTTTTCTCACAGATGTCAACGTAATTTGCACCTATTTGCGCATGCCCACAAACAGAATTTTGTACAAAATTTGCATTTGCAAAAATTGCAGAATTTTGTACCAAATTTTGCTATATGACACCACACGGAATTTTGAAAACAACACTTGAACAAAATTTCGTACAACATTCTGTGCTGTGTCATACAGGCCTTAAGCTAGTATGACACGACGCAGAATTTGTATTTTTATAAAATTTTGTGTGTCATTCGGAATTCTGTGTGCAAAATTCTGCACATTCATGCTCTAACTCTGCCGAATTTTGTTCAGAATCTGCGTCATATCGATGCGCAAACGAGTAGTTTTTAGTATTTGTCAGTGATCACAGAGGGCATAAAAGTAAATATTTTACCACATGTTAAGCCGCTACGCCGCCGACGCTAACCGCAATTTCTCTTTTCTCGCTCGCATCCTTCATTTATTTGTATTGCATGTAAAATAAATAAATAAAAGCGCTATGAACTTATAATCTAACATTATGAAACCTTAATAGAATTCTTGATTATCCACAATTACATGATTATTTTGTCAGTTTTGATATTGATATCACCGTAAGTTGCACCTATTTGCGCAAGCCCACAGACAGGATTTCTCACATTTCTGGATAAATTCTACATCGTGTCATGCTAGTCTTAGGCCTGTATGATACGGCACAGAATTTTGTACAAAATTATGTTCAAACTTTTGAACATAATTTTGTACAAAATTCTGCAAAACATGTATTACGCGGCACAGAGTTTTGTACAAAATTATATTCAAACTTTTGTTCAAAATTTTTAACATAATTTTGTACAAAGTTGTGCAACACATGTATTACACGGAACAGAATTTTATACAAAATTCTGTTTGTGAGCATGCACAAATAGGTGCAAGTTACGGTGACATCTGTCAGAAAACTGTCAAAATAATCATGTGATTGTCGATAAAGTAGAATTCTAACAAGATTGTATAATATTAGGTTAATGCATAAGTTCGTAGCGCTTTTATTTATTTATTTTACATGCACACACGACAAAGCAAACAAACTGCAGCAGTAAAGACCGCGAGCGAGATAAGAGAAAGTGCGTGAAGTGTTCGCAGGCGGGGTAAACATATTCTTCCTGGCCCTCTGTGATTGTTAATAAACACCAAAAATTGTTCGTTTACGCATCCATGCGACGCCGACTTTGTACAAAACTCTGTAGGTTTAAAGACATGAATCTACAGAATTGTGTACGAAATTTTGAAAAAAATTTCGACACAGAATTTTGTACAACATTCTGTGCCATGTCATACAGGCCTAAGTATAAAGTGTTCGTTTTTGATGTAGTACATGTCCTCTACTTTTTTACATTTCCCACTTCTGACAGACTAAAAATTGCGGATGCATACTTTAAACATCTGGCTCTGTAGATCTGATAGCTCTTGGTGTAAAATACTTAACTGACATGATAAATATGTACGAGGCAGGGTTGCCATTTTGTGGGAAATTCCTCAAAACTAGGGATTTTTCTTGTTAGAACTATTTTTTGGGGAGTAGATACATGTCAACAAAATTACAGGCTGAAGTTTCGTATACATAGTTTAATACCTTTTTATAATTTTTCTGATATAATTTTTATGCAGTAAATATCTGTTTAATTTCTCGTTTTTGTTTAAAGATGTAAAATTAGTCTTTGCACGTCGGCCATATAAAACTAGTTTTTGAATTTCTTCCTATTTTATTTTGAATTAGACAATTCATTTACCCATATTTTTGAATGGTTAGGCCAGCTTCTACAAAAACGGAAAGATATGCCCTTGTCATGTGATGTTTTTAATATGTTTATATCTCATAGTATGAGTTATAATAGATGGCTTAAAAATTGACATTTTAATCAAATTAGCGAAATCATGATCTACTAATTTATAAAAAAAACTATACCTAAAACGTTGATTCAAGTACAGTTAATTACTATCAAGTCTTTTCAAGAAGATAATCTTTGTAACGTGCGTTGAAATTATGTCAACTATAGAGGCTGTAAATCACATATGTCTTATTTGAGACCGACATTAACTTGACAAAAAAAATTGCGTTGTTTGAGAAATTCGGTTTTAACACATCACGTAGCTGCCACGTCATATTGTAGCCATGTAATTTACCGTTATGGCATACCTTTTCCCGTTCCCAGCCTACCACATTGTTTATTGTTTCAACGCACCTTCTAATCAATGATCAAATATTTAATATTAGCAAAACCATTTCTAGCTATTTCCTAGCAGATATAACAATACAACTGTTTGCATTTCCAGCTGTTAATAAAATAGTTGACAGTTGGAGTAATTGCAATATCGGGCTGTTTAAGAATTCTCTGTATCTGTCATACATTGTTGAAACAAATTGTTTATTTCAATTAGTGTAATTTATGTACCTAAGGCTGTGTTTAATTGATTCTGGTGTACGTTGCACAGTGTTTGTAGTTTTAAAGCACCGTCTTACAAGTGTAGGTACTAAATCCATAAGGTGAAAAGAAGTTTACAGTCTTTCCATTATATGTTGACGTTAACTCCGCCCCCGTTTGTGACATTATGTGCCACTTCTTAAAATGTTTTAGGTATATTTTAAACAAGTTGTCTACAGAACAGCAATTCTTAACTGTGAGCCAGTACTACTCTAAAGTATCATTCTGTAAAATTATGCTAATAACATTTGCAAATTGTATTCTCACAACTTATAACCTCATTTAAAACGTATAAAATTACGTTGTGTAATACCCGCTTTACTGGCCTTTCCTAATGCAGTATTTAGCACAAAATAGCAAATTGTTATGATTAACAAAGGAGCCAAAAAGCGAATGAAAATTCCACTTCTTAAAATTGATTGTTATTACACAATCTGTATAGAATGGAAGGACTGTAAGCAACATAAAGTTATACTGCATACAACATTAACTACATGAACTATGATCTTGCCCCCACAGTATTAAACCGCAATAAGACTGGTACCGCGCTATAAAGTGTTGTAAGCACTATAACCTTGAATGTTAGAAACGCACTGTAATAGTACTGTATATGTGGTAATAATGTTCGCAGTTTCCAGTATGCACTGAGTACTTTTTTTTACTGTATCAGATAATATTAAGATAATATATTAAGTCAATCGAACAAAGTAAATATTTGCTATTTGTGTATATTTAAGAATAAATAAATGCCAAAATTTATGAGATAATTGGTATCCAATTTCTGCTTCCCTTTCTTCTACTTTGATCCTTTGGTTCTTAAAAGAGCATGGTGAACTTTCCTGTGTGCTGCCTGGTCACAATCTTCATATAATTTTTAGACTTTTAATACAACATAACATATACATATTTCTAAACATGAACAACTTAGTAAAAACTTATTGTCAATTTATACCACTATAACAATAATTTAATTGTTACTTTTTAGTGCTAGGAGAAAAGCCAAACTCCTTTTCTAATCTGTCCGACATCATTTTTGCTATGGCTAGCGAACTAGTAGCACCAGGAGAGGGAGCATTTCTGCAGTGCAGAATCTTCTTGCCTAGGTCACTTTTGCCCATATCGAAGTGAAAGTCGTCCACTAATTGCCCATTTGCGTCTAGAGCCTGAGCGCGCACTCCTGCAGGGCCTCTTGAAACATCTCCTGCATTTATATCTTTAATAAATCGCCGTAACTGGTTAACTTGAAGAGATGTAAAAATCGATTTTAGCATTTCCTGGCTACCTGCAACTGCAAATTTGCTTGCCATTTTTATGAAGCCCGGATACGACACTGCATCTATGAGCTCCGATATGTTTACATCAAACCATCTAAAATAAATACATAAAGAAAATTATTTACTAAACAAATTACAATTTAGTATGAGGTGACAAAGTTACATTCTCTCTTATACGTAATTATTGGTGTGAATTATAATCTCGCAAACTATAAACAGCTATTTATTAACTAATGATAAACACGTAGAGTATATAAAACAACTTGCACAGTATTTTGAATCCTGAACAAACTAAACTGTTAAAAAATGAAATAAATTAAATATACGGTTACATTTTTCTCTTGTGTATAAACTTCTCTGTTTAAGTTATATACTGGAATTTCTAGTAGTTGTGTAACGTTCGTTTAGTTTTGCCACTTCATGTGAATTAAAGTACATATTATAATTCCCGCCTATAGTCTATTACTATTCTATTATTTATGTTATTTTATTGGAAGTCACCTTTTTCGAATTTAAAGGAACGCTGATGGGTATGTTTAGTCTATAGCGCTGATCGAAAACAGTTCCTAGAATTCTTTGTCTGAAGAATGGCTCTGAAAATCCTACGCTCCCCGGAAGTTCACGTAGAAGATTTTGGTCTAGAATGATTACGTTTGGTGAGGATTTTTGCAGCAGGGGGTAAGAAAAGTCTATGCTAAGATAAACGCACGTGGTTTTGTCCGAAAGCGGGAGTTTTTGGCAGTGTCTCTGCTAGATTACGTTACCGAGTCGCTTTTCTCGCCTGGTGGCAGAATATTCTTCGACATTTCGTCGGATTAAAATATTAGCAGAGTGGTACGCTTTATTAAAGACAATTTTGTGTTAATTTGTTCTCTTCGCCCGGGTCGGATTACAGCTATCAACCCCGTTACTCTTCCCACTTCATCGTTGTAGCGTCGGAACGCACTAAAATCTCGTACAACGGAGGTTTCGTTCCTGACTGCAAGAACACTCGAGATTTCGCGTTTCCTGAAGAAAGTCTTTGCGATTGCTGTGGCGCAATCATTACAGCTCCCGTCCTCTGGTGCTTTCTACGTGATCCAGCCTTCAGGAGCGTGCTCGCGATTTTTTTTGCTTCTCAACGACCTAGGAACTACCCAAATTGTGTCTCTCTCTCTACTCCCAACCTGGAGAGAATTAAAGTAAACTTACCAATGTACCATACAGTGATTGTTTTCCCCTGTTTACCAGTGCTTCGTTTGTAAATAAAAAACGGTAAAGGGTAAAGTGTATTTAATTTGTAAACTCGAACTTCGCTGGCTACGAAGTTCTGTTTGTTTATTAAAGTCAATGTCGTAGGCGAGTGGCGGCGAGCTTTTTGGTTTGGACGTCTCAACACTTATTTGTTTAGCCCATATGTCTTCCTGGCTCTACTATTTGTGTGCTATATTTTACTTAATAGATTTAGATGCAGTTAATATGTAGTTCGATCGTTTATTCTGGTGTATTTTATTGTGTGCATGAACGTTGTAAGCTTTATATACAGGACGAGGCAGAATAAAGGTGAGTTCAATTCCCGTAAGCTGCTGGTTCCTCGGCCTTCCTACGAGAACCTGCATTCAGCTGCAACCTGAAGGTTGGCGCCCGTTAATTTCGACTTACCCTGTACATAACTACGTTAGATTTCATTCCCTTTTCGTTTCTCGTGAACCACCACTACTCTTCTGAGCTAAGCCGAAGGCTTTTTCCATCTTTCCTGCTGCGGTCCGACGAAAAAGCCCGTTAGTCCGTAACATTCTTAATATGATTGCCGCTTCGTCGGAATTAATAACGTTATTTTAATTGCCGTTTGTATGTTGGATACAGTTTCGCTATTTTGCGTCTTTTTAAGATTGAGTTGTGTTAACAACAGTTTTGTAAGTATTTTCCTTTTTAGAAATTAATTTATGACCAGACCAATCTCAAGGTTTTTTGTTTGTGAACTATATTTTCGCCGATCAGACGGGATTTCCAGGAATTTCTTTGTTAAACATTTAGGAAATGTTTTTAGGCTTCTCTCGAAGGTCGCACGTGGTCATTTTCGTTCTAGAATTATTTCGTAATATGGTGCAATCTTGTGGGGGAAGTGTAGATTCCCGTTGCGAAAGTTCGTCAGTCAGCCTTACATCCTGAATGACTCAATCGAGGGACAGTAATTAAGTTAAGTGCTGCAGTGGCGGCTGTTGGGTTTTTTTTTCGAAGGTGTCCGTTTTGTGTGAATTTCGTCTCGCTGTTTTACCAAGGGATAGAAACAGACCATCGACTACTGTCGGATTTAAAGAAATCACTGGATTCAATCCCGCTAAAGGCAATTCTGTATGCATTAGCCGATCGCCTTTGGCGGATTAATTTTCGAAGCCCAGCTCCTGTCCTTCTGCTGCTACCGTCGGTGCGAAGAGCGCATCAAAGTTCCGGGCCCTTGGTGTTGACTCCATTCAACCCAGTCTTCAGGGTCGTACCCATGGATTTATATCATCATCTTGTGAACCAGAATTGTGCCTTGTCTCCACCGGAATTCAAAGTGTAGAACCAGATTTTTGTGTAGTGTAAAAAGAAACCTTTTTTTTCGCGCAAACTTGCAAAATTCCACGTTATCGAACTTGTTTTATGCAACCTAAAAGCGATCTTCAGTCGCCGTTTGTTTATTATTAATTGTAAAAAGATATTAATACTGTATTTTTCCTGTAAGCTCTACGCCATTGGCCACATAGATTTATTGAAATATCCTAAATATCGTGCGTCAACGGCGGCGAGTTTTGTTTTCTTGGACGTTCAATTATCATTTGTACTACCATAAAAATTCCATTGACTGTCTTTTTTTTGTATCACCATCTCAATAATTTCATTATATGTGTTTTAAAATTTACTGCCTCTTTTATTTTGTGTACTCTATATTTGTTTGTGCATGAATTTTGCAAGCTTCGTATATATAGGAGGAGGCACAATAAAGGTGAGTTCCATTCCCGTAAGCTGTTGGCCTCTCGGCCTTCCACGAGGACCTAAAATCAGCTGGATTCGGAAGGTGGCGCCCACAAATTTTTACTTACCCTGTTCACAACTAAAGATTTCCTCCCATAAGCGATTTTCACGAACTCCCCCTACTCCTCTGAGCTAAGCTGTAGGCCTTTTTCCACCTATCCGGTTACGGGTCGTCGGAAAAGCTCGATTGGCCCGTAACAAAGTTTACTGTGAAAAGTTTAAATGCACTTTTTTATGTACGTCTCTTCTTCTTCGAGTGCCTTGACCGTTATCGATCCTAGGTGATCATGTTGATTATCATATTTGCTATTTTTATTTTGTCAACTACAGCTCTGAAAAGCTGTACTGTGGGTTGCCCGTACCACTGTCTTAAGTTTTTTAACTATGAGGTTCTTCTTCTACCAGGGCCTCTTTTGCTGTCATTTTCCCTTGTATTATCAGATGTAGTATATCATATTGTTCTTGATGTCTCATAATATGACCGAAATATTCCAGTTTCCGTCTCTTCGCGGTTTTAACGACCTCCATTTCATTGTTAGTTCTTCTTAGTACTTCTTCATTCGTGATTCTATCTGTCCAAGCAATTCTTTACGTTCGTGTCTACTGTGGGAATTTGTAGGTCTTGGTGTATTTGAGTATTTCGAACAAACCAAGGAGCGTTTGTTGCTATACGTAACGCTTTATTTTGGAATGTTTGTATTTTTCTCACTGTTTTTTAGCCGCTACGCCCCAGATTGGACCGGCATAGGTTATTACTGGTCTTAATAAGGATTTCTAAAGAAGTAAGGTACAGTTTAATTGTAGTTGTGTTTTACGGTTTAAAATGGGACAGAGTTTTAACAATCTTGCGTGGCATTCACTTAACATTTTGTTTACATGTAATCTCCAGGTCAGACGCCTGTCGAGGTAAACTCCCAGGTCCCTTGATCAGAGGGGTTCCAATTGATGGGGTAATCATTTATTACATTATAACATTGGGTGGAATCATGGGCCGTATTAAGGTGAACATTTTTGCTTCACACTTTGTATTATGAAGTTGCATGTTCCATTTGCATAACCACCTATTTAGATTGTTCAAATTTTCGTGTACATAAGTAGTAAGCTGCTGTGTTGATGTTTTCGGTTTGAGTTATTATGGCGGTACCGGCTGCGTACATGGCAATGGCAGCGTCGTTTGGTTGGAGAATGTCGTGCATAAAATTGTTACATACAGTACGACCTAAAATAGAGTCTTGGGGGATTCCGGCTACAATTTGTTAAATACTTCAGATAGAGCGCTATTAATTCTATCTTGAAATTGTCTGTTTTCCAGAAAGGATTTAATGTTTAATACAATGTAGCTCGATAACTCAAAATTGATTAGTTTGTGCATTAAGCCATCCATCCACACAGTGTCAAATGCCTTGGCGATGTCAAGGAAATCAATAATGGTGTGCTGCTTGCGTTCGAAGCCTCTCTCGATGATTTCAGCGATTCTCCAAAGTTGATGGGTTGTGGAGCTTTGGGACTTGAATCCAAACTGGGAGTTGGGAATTGAGTTTATGTTTTGTATCTCAGACGTTAGCTTGGTTAATATGGCTTTCTCGAAGAGTTTAGGCAGTACGGGTAATAGAGTGATTGGTCTGTAGGTGGTGATTGTTTTTGCCTGGTTTCGCAGCATCAATATGTGAGCCATCTTCAACGTTGTTGGGAAATATCCACTGCGTAGACACGCATTAAAAACTGCGGTAATATAACAGATCGCTTTTGGGGAAAGTTGTTTCAATATTTTATTCGTAGTAAGGTCGTGCCAGGAGCTTTTCTATTGGATAATTTTGTAATAAAGTGCGTCAATTCGATTGGCGCATATGGTTTATCCTTCCCTTCCCGGGGAGACAGGTATATTGTGTGCAAGGCCGTCGGCAATGTGTTGGGAGTTTTCTGCGTTGTCGTTGGTGACAGGGGTAGTGAAAGTGTTCCCTAGGTGTTCAGCAAATAACTCACACTTGTATTCGTCGCTGGAGTATATTATATCGTTATGCTTTAAAGGGGAAATTGTAAGTGTTCCCTTGAGGATGCGTTTGGTTGCTCTCCAACGGGTGTGGTCTGACGGTTGAAGTTCCTCTATGTAATTAGGGTAGCAGCGTATTCGAAATGTATCCAATTCAAGTTTGCCTCTCCGTATCAGTTGATTTAGTAAAAGTTTAATATTGGGATTTCGAGTTCTCTGACACTCTCTGCGAACTTTTTTTGTGTAATTAGGTTTACAATGTACAAGGGGGTGTGTTGCGAGTTGGGTGGTTTTCGACTGTTCTGTTTTGTTGTTGCTTCTATAATACTTTCCTTTATTGCCATTTGGATCTGTTCTACCGAATAATCGAACTCTCCTCTTGTAAGTAAGCTGGTCGGACATTTTATTTTATTGCTTAGCATATCTTGAAATCGTTCTCAGTTAACTATGCCATTAACGAGCTGGCGCAATTTAGCAATTCGGCTGGGTGTTGCGGAGAAGGAGATAATGACAGGCAGGTGATCCAAGTATAGTTCGGTGATCACATTTTGGTATATCGGATGAATACAGTTCTTATGTAATACGATGTCCAAGATGTCGGGTAAATGGTCTTCGCGGTAAAGGTAGTGCGTAACTGAGTCTAGAGGGGATATCTGTATTACATTTGCATCAGCATAGGTATACAGTCTATTGCCATCTTGATTGAGTGCCCGGCAACCTCAGATGGGGTGTTTACAGTTTGGGTCGCCTATCACATAGGTTGGTTCGTTGTGCACCAAGGCTTACACGTGTGTAACTTTTCTATAAGTCAGACCATCATCGTTAGATGAGTTATAAGTTTCCCTAAGCAACTAGCCGGCACTAACAACACTGCGACCCGACACTGCCAAGTATAGCTATGTCGCCTGATTTGTACAACAACGGGGATCGGACCTACATTCCCTTCTGTATAATAATAAAAGCTTTCTTTTTTTTAGAATTTTGAGCCACTCCTCTTTTGGAGTTCTCGCAATCCATTTATTGGTGTGGATTAGTCCACATATCTTTTACCTTCTGCCATCTTTATAATTGTCTGTGTGATTTACTTTACCAGCTGTCTCCATTCCTTCTTGTTTCCTGCTTCCGCTCTCCAATTTTGTCTCTTAATCTTCCTGAAGTCCTTGACCACCTCATCCCATCTCATTTTTGGCCTTTCTCCTTCCTCATTCAGATATTATCTTTATATCTCTATCTTCTTTCGTCCTTATGATATGCCCAAGCCATCGAATTCTCTACGCCTATATTGCTTTCACAATGTCATCTCCTTCTGTTTCTTTAAGGACTTCATTTTAGTTTTAAATTGGTTTTCGCCTCTCTCTCTCTCTCTCTCCATGGCGCCACAGTCCTACTGGACCCAGGTCTCCCCTATTTTCCTTCTCCACTCATCTCTACTCATGGCTACTCTCTCCCAGTTTGTCGGAGGTCTTCCCCTCGCCCTCGTTCCTTCGAAATGTGTCGTATATATCCTGTTTGGCGTCCTTTCATTTGGGATTCTAATTATATGCGCAGCCCACTTCAGTCTTAGTAATTTGATGAATGTCACCATATCGGGGGATTTATAAAGTTCTCTTAGTTCGTGGTTGTATCTTGTTCTTCATCCTTTCTCTCCTTTGTGTTTCGATTAATCATTGTCGAGTTAAACGTATTTTGAAGAGAGTAGTATGTTCTGTTGCCAGCTATTATTCGCCGTTGCACTTCATGTGTTATTTGTTCTCGTTTAGTTGCCATCCCAGGTAATTGAACTGTTGAACTACTTCAAAGTTTCGATCTTCAATGGTTAGATTTTGCCCTTGTCTTCTGATCGGTTTTATGACTAAGCATTTTGTTTTTTCTTCGTTTACTTCTAGGCCGATTTCTCGTGCTTTGGTCACTAGTTTGTTGTACGCGTCTTTTAGGTCTGGTATAGATCTTGCGATGAGGTTGTTCAGGTCATCTGCGTATCACACGATTTGTTGGGATTTATTTACTACGGTACCATTCGTTTGTATTTTTGTTTCTTTTTGTAGCAGCATGTTGAACAGCATGGGTGCCAGACTATCTCCTTGTCTCAAGCTTTTGTTCGTATTAAAGCTCTCTGTTAGTTTGTTTTTATCTTTACTTGGGAGTTTGCATTGTTCATTGCTATTCTGGTTAGGTTAATGAATGTTTGTGGTACCATATTCTTGCATTGCAACTCCCTGTCTACGCTGTCATAAACCTATTTAAAGTCCACAAAGAGTTGATAAATCGGCATGTTATATTTCCATCCTTTTCCGTTATTTGCCTCACTATGAACTGTTGGTCTATTGTTGACCTGTTGTTCCCGAACCCGGTCTTGTACTCCCCTATTATCTTCTCAGCGTAGTCCAGTTTCCGTAGTATGTTTGAAAAATCTTATAAGACACGCACAACAGGGATATCGGTCTGTAGTATTAACAGTTGAGTCGATCTCCCTTTTTGTATATTATAGCTGTATTCCATTCTCGGGGAATTTCTTCTGTGTTCCAAATCACTTCTATTAGGCGGTTTAGATGTTCTGTTCTGTTTCTCCCCTCTATAATTAATTAATTCAGCCACTAAGTTATCTATTCCTGGCGCTTTATTGTTTTTTATGTCGTTAATACTATCATTGACTTCCTGTAAGGTTGATTCCTTCATTAGAGATTGTGCGGTGTGATACGGAGTGCGTACTTAGGCTTTTTCTGTTGCGTCGTTCTGATTTAGTATGTCTGAGAAGTGCTCCTTCCATCTCCTTAATACTTTTTCTTCCACCATTAACCATGTCCCTTGTTTATCCTTGCATAGCGAGATCTTAGGGTGCAACTCGTTCTTTGTTTCTTTAAGTATTTTATAGAACTTTCTCGAGCTTAGTGGGACTGTTCTAGTTCTTAGGGATTGGTATTTTTCCGCTTCTGTTCTTATAGTTCTCTGTAGTAAGGCGTTTTACGCGTAGTTTCGTTTCTAAATCGCTTCTTCGCATTCATGATTCCACTATGTGTCTTTACTACTTCTTTGTGCGGTTCCTAGAACTCCTTTTGCGGTGTTAACTACACTATCTCCCCCTTGTTCGTTTTCCTCATCGTCATCCTCCCCCATTTTTTCTACTAGCTTCTGCTCGTATACTGTTTGTGTTTTTTCTATTTTAAGTTTATGAATGTTGTATTTGGGTATTTTGTTTCTGGGGATTGCTCTAGCTTTGTTGATTTTTTCCCTTAGTTTTGTTCTTCATCATAAAATGATCCGACTCGGATGTTGCCCCTCTCATTGTTCTTATGTCGGTTATCCAGGAGTAGTGTCTTGCGGTTATTAGCACGTGGTCTATTTGATTAATTGTGTTCCCGTCTGGTGATGTCCACGTGTCTTTATGTATTCGCTTATGGGGGAAGGTTGTACTTCTTACTACTAGGTATTGGGCTGCTGCGAATTCTATTGCTCTTTCTCCGTTACCATTGGATGTTTCGTGTAGGTTATATTTCCCAACTATTGGGGCATAGGCTTGCACCTGTCCGATTTTCGCATTCAGGTCTCCTATAATTAACTTAATGTCATTTCCGTGTGTTTCTTCTAATTCGCTTTTCTAGTTCCGATTACAGTTTTTCTTAACTTGTTTGTCCTCCGAGGGTGCGTATGCTAAGCGCAGTGAGATGTTGTGGAACCTCCCTTTAATTCTAATGTAGCACATCCGTTCGTTGATGAGTTCGAAGTTTATAATTCGATTTTTTAGGCGTTTTCCTACTATAAGTTTAACTCCAACTTCGTGCGTGTTATCAGTCTTTCCACTGTAATATATGCCCCATCCTTGTTTCTTTAGTCTGCCTTGCCTGGGCCAGGTGGTATTTCTCAATTTTATTTATACTACTACCAGGCTGATGCCCTAGACGTTCTGATGTTCCCAATTCCTAGAGTCGTATCCTTTGTCCTTTGGCTTAGTCGCGTCTTTGCATCCGTCCAATCCGAGGCGAAATTAGGGTATTTTGTCTTGCGGGAAAAGGGTTGTAAGCCCCAGGGGTAGTTAGCCCTATGCCCAACCCCCTTCTCGTAGGGCCATTTCTCCCGCTCTCGTCTGCCCTGACCCCATTTTCCACCTAGATTGGTTACCAGACTCCTGTGAGGTTACTCAGGTTCCCGGGATCCTTATATATTTCCAAATCTTCTGTTTCCCTGTTTGTGTTCCATCTGAACCTTGCGTCTTTCTTTTGCTTTATCCTGTCTTCGCATTCCTCTTAGAACCACTCTCTTATTGTTGTTGATTTTCTGTATCCGATCACCGATTTTACTGCCAATGTAAGGCTATTTTTAATATTTTGCCACTCTTTCTCCATCTTATTATCTCGTGGTTTTCTGTCCATTTTGCTATTTACCTCTTCTATGAGTTTGTTCTTTTGATGTTCCACATTTAGTTTTTCTAGTGTTCACTTCATTTTCATTGTATGCCTTTTTTTTCCATTGCTATTCTTTGCTTTATTGTAGCTTCTACTAAGTCGTCCTCCTAGCAGGGCAAAACAGGGTTCTGGGTCCCAGGTCAATGTGGGGTCGAAGGCAATGAAAAAACCGATAAACTCGCAAGGTTGGGATCAACAAGTCCGTACTGGGGGCTTGAACCAGCCTTAGGGGTGCCAATAAATGCAATCTGCAGCTATATAAGCGATTAGATTTGCAGTCAACGCAAAATTTACTGAGACAACAGACCAGGACTATTTTTTGATGGAGATCCCCACATGTAGACTGCAATGAGGAACCAGACACATCGTTGCACGTTGTGTGCAATTGAGATGCGTTGCACAATAAGCCTTTTAGACCGTAGTGCCTCTGGAACCTATGGTAGACGGACCTGATGAAGGAAAAAAGTAGTCCTCCTAGATATGAACTGTTAATTTAGAGTGCAACATTTATGTGTAAAGGAAAAATAATCTGTGTATTAGGAATGATGATTTTGTATCTAATCTACTATATACCTCAGAGAGAATGTAACTTAGGGAGAGTACTTTACATGTACCTAAATGAGAAATATAACTTTATATTTATAGGTGGGAGAAAAACTCATTGAATTATTCATAATTTAATGGTAATTTCTAGCAGTAACAAACATTGTTTTTATGTTTAACTACGCTTAAGACACTGAGTGAATCAACACACCTCATAAGTATTGATGATACCAATGCGATACCATAGATGGCAAAGACAACTAGATTCTCATCTAAATGCTTTGTTAATGATGTCTACTATACTTAACAAATGACATCATAAACATCTATGACATGTATTGGTTGATATGGTGGTCGAGGTAGGCACTGTAATTTGTATCTAGATTATTTCGGCTGCATCAAAGCAGTAACACACATTTGTCTGTATTATGAATGTCAACGAAAAGGACATTATAAAATTTAACTTACGAATATCCTTCTCTTTTAAAGGCAAGAACTGCATTAGGTCCTAACCATATACTTCCATCCATGCGGGGCGTGAAATGAACTCCCAAGAATGGAAACCTTGGGTCGGGTACTGGATAAATATTTCCCTTAACCATGTGGGATTTTTCCGGACTAAGTAGCAAATATTCTCCTCTAAAAGGTACAATTCTGGGATCTCGTGAACAGCCTGAAAGTTCCGCGAGCTTATCTGAGTACAGACCTCCACAAGTTAACACATATTTCGATTTAACCTGCTTTCCATTTTTTGCAAGTACAGCTACAGGGTATTGGGCGTCGTCAGATTCCTTAAAACCATTCACCTGTAAACAGTTTGACGATTTTACCAAAAAAATCGGCACCTAAGCATTTTTATTCGATAGCGTCAATTGCTGTAATATTTTTATGGGTGGAATTAAGAAAAACTTAATAATTTTTAATGAAAAATGTATTTCTTGGTCAAAGTAAATGGGTGGAGTTAAAAGTTAAGATAAAGTGGACCAATATATTTACCTCAAAATTTAAATGTATCTCTCCACCTCCTGCTTTAAAATCCTTTGCGTAATAGTTTGTAACCATTTTAAAATCCACAATGCCAGTATGAGGCGACCACAATGCTTTCACTCCGCTACAGAACGGCTCAATTTCTTGTATCTCTTTTCCTTCAACAATTCGCAAATCGGGGACATTATTTTTCTTTCCTCTTTCATGTAGACCCATCAACCTCTGAACTTCAGTTTCGTTAGTTGCGACGATAAGCTTGCCTACTTTCTTGTAAGGAATTTTCTTTTCCTCTAAATACTTATAAGTTAGATGGAGACCTTCCACACACAACTTGGCTTTTAGGGAGCCGGGCGTGTAATATATTCCAGCATGGATTACTCCACTGTTGTGGCCTGTTTGATGAAATGCCAGCTCATTTTCCTTCTCTACTATGGCCAGACGTAACTTTGGGTGTCTTTGAAGAAATTCTCGAGCTGATGCTACCCCAACGATTCCTCCCCCGACAATAACAACGTCGTAATTGGATGATCTGAAACGAGTTATTTTTAATTAGACAGTGCGGTAGTGTAGTGCCATTTTATGATAGGGTCATCATTAAAGAGCGGATCATATGCAAAGCGCATATATTTTAATTTTTGCTTATATTTGACTATAGTCAATTATGTGGACGAATTACACTGATAAGAGTTGATTAACGCTAATTAGTGATTGCATATATTGCATATTTGGGCATTCGCTGCATACTTTCGCAAAAGTTGCATAAACTTACATATTTTGGCCTTTTGCATTACTCGTTTGTAAATTTTCGTCGAGTGGTCAAAACAAGATTATGAAATTCCGAGTAGTGCACACAGATCAGCGACAATTCACAGCTAATGACCTGTGCCTGGAATTCCCAACAATTTGAAGTTTGAAGTACAGACCTAATCCATTTTATTACTTGTTTCTTGTTTATCAATGGAGGGTGGATATTGAGTGGGATATATACCTACATTTTGTTTGCGGTTTACAAAGTATTTTCTCTCATTGAGTAACCCTATAATAGAATCTTCTCTCGTCGTTACAACGTGTCCGATACACGGACAGTGTTGATCTTTTGCGAATATTATACACATTATACACCTACAATGAGTAAATCGAACAAAATTGCTTCATGGATTAAACCATATCCAGAACTAGTAATGGATGGCGACAAAATATTTTGTAGAGCTTGCAGCAAACTAGTAAGTTAAATAATTTTTCTTATTTAAATTAAAATTATTTTTCATATTATTATGTACTTAACTAAAACAAAGTAGGAAGGTAGTGTTTGTTTTTGTTTTTAACGAGTATCAAAAGTTCTTATAATAACATTTAATTATTTGTCGTTGGTGTCTTCTGAGAGAAAATCCTTGGTAGATCAGCACACTAAAACTCCTTCGCATATTACAAAATGTGAAAAATGGAAGCGAAGCAATTGTTCTCAGCAAACCATGACTCAATGTTCAGGGACGAGTTCCAAAAAATCGGAGCAAGAAGAACTTAATAAGGAGTTATGTAAGGCATTAATTTCGTCTAATATACCGTTATTGAAAGTAAATAATGTTAATTTAATATCGTTCTTACAAAAATTTTCTAAACAAAATGTACCCGACGAAAGCACCTTACGAAAAAATTATGTAAATTCTTGTTACAATGAAACAATGTCTGAAATTAGACAATTAGTGGGTAGTAATTTTGCTTATATAATCGTAGATGAACGTACGGCCGTTACATTGCCCATTTATTAATAGGAATTTTTCATGAAGACATTTTAAGCAAATCATATTTAATAGCTTCCAAACAACTTCAAAAAACAAATAATTTAACAATTGCCCGATAAGCAGGAAAGTCTGTCAGTTTTTTTACCCGAAAGTTTACCTTGTGAAAAAATTTTACTCATTTGTCCGACGCTGCCCCTTACATGACAAGCGCAGGGCAAACTTTACAAATTTTTTACAACATCATTCATGTAACTTCCTTAGCTCACGGTTTAAATCGTGTAGCCGAAAGTATTAGGAATTAATTTCCCCTTGTTAACGGTTTAATTAGTAACGTAAATAATTATTTTTAAAAGGAGATTTAAGTTTTATAGGGACCGACTTCCAAATGTTCCATTGCCTCCCGAACCGATAATTACAAGATGGGGTACATAGTTAGAAGCAGCAGTTTTTTACGCCGATAATTTTGAAGGTATTAAAGATGTAATTCTTAAAATAACTGATTCCAGCGCCGCTTTGGATAATTGTAAAAAAATGGTGAAATCGACAGAATTGCCTTAGCGTCTTTGTTTCATTAAATCAAACTATAGCTTCGTTTGAAACTCCATTCGCAAATTAGAAACTCAAGAGATGTCTCTTTCAGAGTCTATTGAAATAATAAATGAATTTGATAGATTGTGTAAGAAAGTTAACGGTGCAATAGATGATCTCATATATAAAAAATTTAATTGTGTCATACAAAAAAATGAGGGGTTTCTGAATTTAAAACAAATTAACCAAGTTCTTAGAGGCGAAATGGTAAGAGATAATAACTTCAGTTTCAATTTGGAATTCAATGTTAAGTTAAAAAATGCACCCATTACTTCTGTCGACGTAGAAAGAAGCTTTTTATTTATAAACATTTTCTTATTTATAAACATTTTCTTATTTATAAACATTTTCAGATAGAAGGCATAATTTCTTGTTAGAAAATTTCGAACAACTTCTAATCATAAATTATTTTAGAAATAGTTCTTAGACTAATAGTTCTAGGTTTATATTTTAAAATAAATAAACGAGTTAGTTAATTAGTGTATGTATTTGTTGATTTTGCCCAATAAAAATTATTATACTTGAGTTTACAACTTTTATGAATTATTCTTGTTATTTTCGCATATTTTGCTGCATATATGGCCCAAGTATATGCATATTTTCCAAAAATTCTCTGCATATATATGCGCATATATTTCAATTTTGTCGTGCATATTATCCGCTCTTTAGTCATCATCATTTTACTGACCAAATAAGTTGCCTTCAATAATAATACTAAAACATCGTGATTTTAAACAAGTAGTTTTTTAATGTAATAAAGAACCTCGGAGACTGCAAAATACAAATTGTCAGCTAAGAATACGCAAATGATGAGGTTGCTTGTTTATAAATTGCTAATTAGCGAAAAATAATACAATTTTACTAAGACATTTGACGTATTTGACATGCAGCCTTAACTAGTATTACAGGCAGCACTACAAACACCAACGTTTGATGGTAGTTGTCCAAGGCTTTCCAACGCAACGAAACGGTTTTTAAAAATCCTTCGATTAGAAGTTGAATGTTCTGAACACGATTAATGCACACTTAACTTGTCGTCAACCGGGCAGTGAGAGAATCCTGTAATTAATATCTACAACTTTTTAGAGTAATTGACGTTTCCATTTTTAGTTCAGATTTACTTAAACTGCTTTGTATTGCAAAAAGTGTGTTGTATTTGGAGACGCCTAAAATACTCGGGCTAGAAGCTACAATCCACTACTCCCGTAATCTGTAGCTGAAACGTAGGCTATCGTTTCAGGTACGAGTTCTACGTCCAGCATAAAGTGTTCTAGTTGATATGGCCTTACGACTGACTATAGCGTTAACAGATGTTAAAGGAATAAATTGTTTTTTATTGTTTTCCAACAAGTAGCTTGTAAAATTGCATTCCTGGCCTTCGGAAAATAAGTCAGGTTTATAAGGTTTTGAAAAAATGCTCTTGAAGCGCAGAATTTAACATCGAGACGTCTAATGAAATGTATAAAAGTTTCTATAAATACTAGACTACCGTTACTGTCGGCAAGATTGCTTGCGGTTTAAAACATGCTTTAAAAGTAAATTTCTAGAATTCTTTAAAATAATGATGAACTTAAGTTATCTACCTGGTTTACAGTGTTCCAGTCTCGCAAAAATAACGATATTTAATGTAAATGAGGAATCCTAAAACGGCAGGGGTGATAATAGATTATTTAAAAAACGTGCTCTATACTACCCCACGCTTTTATTTACATTTAAAATATACGTAACTTCTCTCGGCTCTATAGGCGATTCAAATTAACTTTTCCCGCGCGCACACAATCAGCTGTTTTAGGTGAAACACAGTCTCACTCGCCAGCAGGTTGTAAATAAATCGTTGCGCGGTGTAGTGATTTAGTGAATTTGTGTATTTTTTGTTCTTGTTCGATTTTGGCCGTAATTATGAGTGACAATAATTTATTTATAATTATTATTTATATTA
>JABXWE010023638.1:0-21044 GCA_014611495.1 Limonius californicus | reverse complement strand
GATAATTGGTAATGTGTAGCTGCTAATGGCCTTTGTTGTTGAAGCGGCTTTACTTTTGTAAATAAAAAAAAAAAAAGTTGAAGAAATGTACTATGCTTAAATATTAAATACTCTCCTAAACTAGGAAGACGGTTCATCAATTATTGTCCCTAGTATAGAACGCATTGACACACAAATTAATATTTATTTTGCTAGAATCATCAGTTTTATTCCCATTAATGTATACCAACTTGCAGGTGCTTATCTTCTTATTTATAAAAGTTATACGTTTAATATTTCTGTGGTGCTTGTGATTTTGTTGAAATGAAAAGATTTGAGACAAAGGCTGTGAGAAAATACTTTTCTAAAAAGGGTTTATCACAGAAGGAAATTTATAATGACATGCCCGGAGTGCTGGGTAATTCTACCTTGTCATATCAAGTAATAAAGAATTGGTGTCGGGATTTCAAATAGGAACAAAATCTCGTCAACATGTACTAGCAGATGGACCACTCAAAACCGTTGTCACTCAAGAAAATATTGATTTGGTCCATGATATGGTATGGAGTGATCGGAGAGTAACGGTCAAATATATTGCTCAGGCATGTGGATTTTCCGTTCGAAGCGTAGAGAAAACTTTACATGAGGAATTGGGTCTGAAAAAGGTATGCGCACCATGGATTCCGAAAATGTATCACTTGATCGATGCGGGCTAGGTTTCTCACTGCAGCGAGCAATTTGAGATTAATGGACACGGATTTGGATGGATTTTTGGAAGTCAAAATCAAAACAGCAGAGTATGGAATGGCGTCATCAATGGTTCGCCGCCTCCACGCCAACAGTGTTTTGGGACTCTGAGAAGCGTTTCTTGTTGATTATCTACCACGTGGTCACACAATAACGGGAGACTATTATGCTAAACTCATACAAAAAGTTCGTCAGGCTATAAAGAAAAAAGGCGTGGAAAACTGAACTTTTTTGGAGGA
Source organism: Limonius californicus (assembly GCA_014611495.1). Lineage (NCBI taxonomy): Eukaryota > Metazoa > Arthropoda > Insecta > Coleoptera > Elateridae > Limonius > Limonius californicus. Next base: position 20,079 of record JABXWE010023638.1, on the reverse strand, counting down.
CCGCTCATGCTTCTGCTACATTGATTGTTGTTTGGTTTCAATACTTGTGTACAAATACACGAAGGTCAGTGCAGAAGTCATTTGCTGATATGACAAAAATCCAAATGCTAAACGAAAATTTTCTGTTAATACATGGGCAAGTATTGTTAGTGATATATTGTTGGGATCTTTCATACTTCCACCACGACTGAATGGAGAAAATTATTTAGCGTTTCTACAACAGGACCAACCACTATTGCTGGAATTTTTTAATAATAATGGGACATCATTTGAATGACAATTTTGCAAAGATAGATCAGGTGAGGAGGGACCAAGAGTTTGGCCATTTGGATCAGCAGACTTAAAACCAATGGATTTTTGACACACATTGTAATGTAATTAGAAATATGCTAGTTATTTTTGAAAGAGTGTTATAATCTTAAACCAGAAAACTAATGGCATGTTTATGTTTAAATGTGGCCATCTTTAGCATTTATTATTATTTTGAAATTGTTTGTTCAATTTAAAATTAACTTGGAAAACAGTTAACAATTTTAATTTTAGTATTTGAGGTTAATTAGACTTATTCATCGAAATTCCTATAGTGAATCTCAATGCACTTTTCGTATAAGAAAGCGTTCTTATGGAAAAAAATTAAAAGACACGGAAACTGTTTGTAACAAGTTATTCTTTTAAATAAACTGCATAAAATTAAAATTGGGTTATACAAAAAAACGCTTAGAGGTGGAAGCAACAGGCAAACCCTAAGATAAACTCCTTCTAGAGGGTTTGTCTTTCTCAAAAATACAAATTCAAGTCTTCCTTACCTGTAATGTGTGAAATCTTTTGAGAGCCTCATATTTTTCGGCTGTTTCATTCGTAGAAAATTATCTTCAGGACTTATTTCGATCCATAAGGGCTATGAATATTTATATTAATCGGATAGCTGGGTTTTGAGTAAGTGGCATTAAATTTTAAGTTTCCAAAAATTATGAAATAATCTCAAAGCTGAGTAAATAAGTAAAACATAAGTTTGTAAGCGTTTTACGCCTCTTATCGTACTACATGGTTTAATTAAAGACCTTAAAGAAGGTTTCGAAAAATATTTAAAATTGGTGTATTTAATAACTTTGTAAGCGGGAAAATTGAACAGAATTATTTTTCTTATAGAGAGAGCTATATTGGTTGATCGGTAGGAGGTTTCCGATATCTATTGAAAACAAACTATTGTTGTATAAATTAGTACTAAAACCCATATGACTTCTGGAGTACAGCTGTGGGTCTGTGCCAGCAAGTCCAATGTCGAAATAATCCAAAGGTGCCAGTCCAACATACTAAGAACAATAATTAACGCCCCATGGTATATAGCAAATGAATTGATCCACAAAGATTTGAAGATACCAACTATAAAAGAAGTCATCCACGAGAGAAGCATCACCCACCACGAAAAAATGGAAACACACAAATCCAGCTGGCCAGCTAACCTATAAATAATAGACTTAGCCATAGAGCAATAAAGATATTATTGCTCTATGACTTAGCCCATCGCTGGGACGAGATCTCATCATGTTTTTTCATCGATCTAAATTCTAAACTTAGTTTGTAGGCTAACAAATTAACTTATAGAATACATTGTATCTTGATTGAAAATCAAATAATTAAAAAAAAGGTTCTTTATTAAAAAAAGTGCACACTGTATTTCTACTACCCAAGGTATATTAATTAACTAAATTATATATGAATTTTCAAAAAATTTCCAAAGCTCTTCATTTGTATTTAGATTTTCTATAAGATTCCTCGAAACAATTTGTAAAAGATTACCTTACAAAAATTTACAACCAAAAACATGTCTAATATCCGCTTTCAGTACAGAAATTAATTTGACCTGTTGAATTTCTGTTGTACCGTGGCATGTTAGATTTTATAAAGTTCGGGGTAGTTTTTGGGATGCTAAGCGTTACTGACATTTATAAAACGACCAACTTCTTGTAGAAACCGTTATTTTTCAATGCTTGTTTGTCTAAAACGCGCATTTTCGTGGAAATCTGAATACCGAAAATTTTCGTGTTTACAATATAAATTTAATAAAAACGTTGTTTCTTTGGTCGTTATATGTATACTTTATTAGTTATTTGTTATTTACCCTTCAATACCACTGCTTATTAATTTCATGAATTTACGTTTTACAATTTCTATAAATTACAAACGATATACAAGATTGTTTCGAGGAAATCCATGATTTACGTCTCCGAGAAAATTTGAAGAGAATCAGTCATCCGCGTTGCCCTAGAAGCTTAGATCCCCTGTACCTACAATGTCATGTTTCCACGTGAGCAAGCAGAAAATGAATTTTTACAAGTCGTTGTGCATGCGGTGAAACATTGTATATTCTCGACACGATGCAAATCCCTGCGTAGCAATCTGCACGGGGAAGTACCTGGAGTCTCTTGGGCCTCAGTCAGTTTTAACGCTTCTTCCCCTTTTTAACATTCCTCTACCTTCCTGCGTCTACTTACTTACTACGTAGTTTTATTTTATTTACTCACGTTTTTTAAATTTGTGAGTGCGAATAACTTACACAGAATAACTTCCGTCTAGGTAAACTGCAGAGCAGTCCCGTTTCTTGTTGGAATTTGGAAAACCTAGCGTAAACATCCCGTAATGACGAAAACAATAAATTGCATTTTATTGTCGTTCTGATAACTAGTTTAACTCCAACAAGTTGCAGTAAAAACCTCATTAAAAGGAACAAACCACGCCGTATTGTATTCTATGCAATAAGTAAAGTGATGGAGCGAGTCACAATTCTGGTTATTATGCGGGTATCCTACACATACGTATGTGTAATAAGGAGAGGCGAAAGCATTTATTACCAGCCGCCAGAAATATTCCTTCATATAAGGAAGCACATAAAAGTTTCAAGAGTTTCTTCTTTTATCGTAATATGAAAATATTGGGATACATAATGGACAGAATTTATTTTCCCGTAAAGCTCATATTTTATGTTCTTTATATCCATTTACTTAACAATGTTTTATACGAAAAGCCTCTTACTGAAATAAACATCAAATTGATTATGAATAAATGGTTAACATTTTATCTTCTCCGTATATTGTTCTTGGAGTTTTATTAAACATTTGTTGATTTTTCAATTACTTCGTACTGTTTCACGAGGATTAGTTTATTAATGCATTAGCCATACTTCTAGGGCCATAGAACTATTGTATTGGATTTTGTAGAAAACACAACTTGACAGTTCATTATTTACTGTGTAATTCAGAAACCTAGAAAATTCTGCTTATATTGTTTTTGTTAATCAACTACTGTGGTATGAAATCGATTTAAACCATAAACCATAAGATGTATTGGGGCATATTGTTCTATATTAAGTACCTAGTCACAATTATTCTTAGAGTGTGTGCGTGCACAGTTGTCGCCTCACCTCTTCTGATACTGCCATTTTACAAGAAATCTGGTAAGTATAGCACATAAATAATCAAGTGCTAGACATAATCGGCTTTTAACAAGTTCACCCAATTTTCCCAAATGTTGGCATTTAAGGTAACGCACGTGCTCGCATTAACATCAATAATAGAGAAAACATTAAGAAAGAATAAACATGCGTACATAGAATTTATAGATTTGGAAAAGCCCTTTGATAAATTAAGCTAGAATGAGATGTTTGAAATCATGAGAAATAGTGGAATAAAATACGAAGGTAGAAGAATGGTAAACAGTACGAGGCAGGGTCAAATGATAACCTTAAAACTGCCATAAAAAGTGTACCAAACGGAACTTATAAGTTGGCAGAAATATTATTTTTGAGATGTTCAAGGTCTTGCTAATTACATACCATAGCAATAAACGAAAATGTTGACACAGCGACAGTTTGTAAACGGCAGCTCCACTAGGACATGTGCCAAGGAAGAGCAACGTTCTGTTATTCGTTTCTTGCACAGTGAAGGGGTGCAACCCATTGGTATCCATCTTAGAATTAAGCTACAATATGAAAATTCATGTTTGTTATGTTTTCAACAAGTGTATGAAAGGAACAGCAAGTTCAAAAAACAGGGTAATTTCCGTAGCTGATTCCTCCCGACCTTGTCAAGAAAATCATGTTGTGACGCCTAAATCGTTGGGTAATCCTTAATGAAATCGCGGAAGTTTTGAATATGAGCCGTGGTTCTGTACATTACTTTATGTATGACGTCCTGCGGTTCCATAAAGTGTCAACTATGCTAGTGCCAAAGCAGTAGACTCCAGAATTAAAACAACGATGTGTTGAACTTTTGCGACGATATAAAGAAGAAGCAGATGCTTTTCTGACGAGGATTGTGTTTGAGGATGGCTCCTGGGTGCACTATCATCAACCCCAAAGCAAGAGAGTGCGCAAACATTGGTGTCACACCGCTTCGCTAAAACTCAAACAATTTCGCATACAGCTATCGGCAAGAAAGATTATGTAAACCCTTTTTTGGGATGCAAGAAGGGTAATTTTGGAGGACTACATTCTCAATGGGATTAGTGTTACTAGTGTCACATTCTCAGAACGCCTACAGAACCATCTCAAGTCTATAATCAGAATCAAAAGGCGACAATTCTGAGCTCTAGCATTCTTCTGCAGCTCTACAACGCCCAGTCACATACTGCACATTCAACAGTGGCAACCATCCAAACTTTGACGTTGAGTGTCTACCACATCCTCCTTATTCCTCCGATCTCGTCCCAAGCGATTACCCTGTTTTTGGTGCACAAAAGGGTTATTAGGTGGGAAGAAATTTCAGAGCAATGATGAAGTGCTTCATACGGTGCATGACCGACTGTGCAATAAAATATTTTTTAGATTATCAAGAGCGGTACGGTGGAAAATGTGCATAGAACGTATGTGACGTTCTGCCGCTTTTATTGAACGCACGCTGTATGCGTGGCGTTTATTTATCTTTCTATAAACTCAGCATTAAACCGAGCACACTGTTAACGTTAAGTGCGGGGAAAAGACGGAAGTCAGGCACTAACGCTCGGCCTGACCGTTACGCAGATTTAAAATTACCCTCGGGCGTCCGAATTAGTGTAATTTAGCAATAGGTAATTACTTTCGCTTTCTGCGGTGCCATTCATGGTATGCCCGAAAAAGAGGAATATTCGGTTTCCCAAAAATCCCGAAAATACCGATTTGAGAATTTTCATTGCATGACACAATATTAAAATTAAGCAGTTTCGAGGGAGACTAACTGTAGAAACTGCACCACTACACCAAAGGACTGACTCAACCTTTACACCCCCCTGAAGAACCCATTTTCCATCGAATAAAGTAAATTTTCAAAACATTTGTTAGCCACGCTTCAGTTGTTCCAAGATCGTGTTAATACCGCAACTTACATACATATAATTATTCAAGAAACTTTATCAATTTTGTTCCAAGATTTGGCATTCGCGTTGCGAAGAATTATGTGCTTTCAACATTTTGAGGCTTCTACTAACAATGTATGTCTGTTAACAACTTGACTGAATAATGAATATTCTTAACGTTGGATTGCAAGCGAAGGTTCAATTTGCATGGCCGCCTTGTTCCCTTACATAAATACTTTATATTTTATATTCATTCCCGTCGATGTTAAAACTGACCCATATTTTTGCAGGTTAATTCCCGTCAACCGTTGCACTGCTGCATTGATACTAAACATAGTACTATAGTTTTTAAAATTTTATTTACAACATATTTATAATATGTATAACTTCCTTTGTCAGTCAAATTTGATGTATTTTCCAGTACCTTTATTTCAAACATGAGAAAAAGTCTGAAGAATAAATTCTATGTTATTATTCTTATTTTACCATGATGGTACATCCTATGATTTGACGTCGATATATATTTCTGCAATGCTCGAATGAATAGCATGTTCTCTTATCTGGTTTATCCGTATTTGCATTCCGAGGTTGGATTCTAGGTTTCTAGCATTATTCGTACGGTAATGGATGGCTGGTCCATTGCTCAACATCTGCTTGTTCCACGGCGGCTTATTGTTATTATTTGGAGCAACCCTGCCTTTAGGATTTCCCCCATCCGCCAGCCGGTTGACGAAGAAAGACAACGTAAATTCATTAATCACACGGGAGCGGACAGCTATAGGGGTTAGTCGGATTTCGCACTGGAACCTTCACTCCATCTTCAGCCAGTAACGGGAATGTAGGGATGTGAAAGACCAGGAAATATGGATAATGGAAATTCGTGGATGATACTGTCCCAGCATTTACCTAAATGACCTAGCAAAACCACGTAAAGCCTGAACCAGGACAGACAGCCAGGGGGTTCGAACCCTAGATCTCCCGAATGAAATGTAAATGATCTACTGCCGAGCTACCTTCCTCGGTTTGGCATTGATACATTCTTCAATTTCTGGGGAACTCTTGGATAGGTTACAAAGGTGTGTTGTCTTTGATTTCCAATATTATTTCTAATGTAAGTCATGTCAGGGCTAGTGAGAGCCTGTAACAATCGACGTCGAAGAGATACTTTTCGAGCCATAATTTTGAATGCTCTTCCATATTATGTCGAAAATTGAATCATAATTTATTTTTACGGGCTGAATTGAAGTAAGAGATTAAGGACGTGAGTTATCTTTTGACGGGGATTAATGTTTTGCATTATTTCTTAAGTTATATGGGACAGCAAGTGAAGAGTGTCAAAAAACCGAATAACTGCTTAGGAATGTACTTCCACTATCCATAGATGTGAAACTTCTGTAGGAAGTGAAAGCAATATTATTTTGAATAATTGTTGCTGTCCTATTATGTCAAGTAAAAATGTTTTTAAATAAAGACTCTTCTTCATAACTCGGTAACTCGTAAATAACTTTTTACCCCAAATTACGGATTTCCTCATCCTCTATAAGTAAATTCACCCGTTTTTGATCAGCTTGTATATACGGATGCATTAACATTGCAAATCCTAGCCTAACCTAATAGAAGACATTACGCAATGAGCAATTTAAATCATTGTTTGTGTCAATATTCCACATAAATTGGTATTATATAATAAATAAATATTATTTCTCTATTTATGGTAAGTTCGAATAGCAAAGTTTATGCCAGGACATCAAGTAGGTACAACTTTTTCGCATTTCCCATGTTAAACTCGTGTGTCCTGCTTGAAATAGTAGACATGATATGTCCTTCGAAGATTTGGTCAGCCAAATTGTTTACCCATCGAAACTATATGATTAGTGTGGATACTAGAACTAAATTTGCATAAATGTAAAAAACTATTGTAATGTTTCTAAAAAGTTGATGTGCAGTGCACCTTATCAGTTATTCGCTTCTAAAATTTTCATATTTTATTTACCTTCACCAAGCGTTATTAATCAGGACACATTTGCAGCACCGTCACGTGGTTGATGCCATTTGTGTAATATATTATACGTCAGCTAGATGCAAATCTGCTTGCTTGCAGTATTACATGCAAAGTTCTATGCATCTCGCTTGTCTTTTAGCTTATGCTTTTGAAATATTCATAAAAATGATAATTTTAGCATTTATATGAAGCGTCAACTGAAGAACATACCGAGGAAAGAGCCACTTTAAACGGAAATAAAATTTCACCTTCATACAGTAGCTATTTGTCGGAAATGAGGCGAATCCTTGTTTCCAAAAGCGACCGTTTATTTTCATTGAGTGTAAGTTGCTGACTCCGCTGGCCGAACATATCATTTCTACGACTGACCATCACAAGCGACTCGTTACCCCGCAATATCTCATCTTTCAGATGCTTCAATGCTATCTGGAAAATATGCGATTCTAATCCCATTTTTGCTCCGTTTCTTTCATGTCTCTCCTTTTATCGCATCTACCCGCCACACTACGTACGAAATATTTTTCCCACGTTGAATCCCTCTTCACTCGCTTCTATGAATTACTCGTATATCCGGCATGAACTGCAATATCCTCTTATTACTGTTATTGTTACTTTTCCAACAAATCCAGGCTACGCCGCTGTGAAAACAAATCGGGGTTATCGGGCAGCAATATTACTGGGTCAGCGAGAATTTTTATTATGTTCTATGATCTTCATAACAGCCAAACTGTAGTCGTTTTGCCTGTAAAATGGACAATATACATTTCAGGACATTTTCCGATTATGTTTATGTAGCTGAGAATTTCTGTAAGATATAAAAAATACGACTGCTGAGATCAATTTTATAACCTGCTGAAATATAAAATATTATCTTATAATATCCAATACGATGCAGAAATACTAAAAAGAATCTACCAAGCTTGACTACTACTATATCTACAAGAAAATAATTAATAGTTAAGTAAACACAACACACAACAAATTTTATGGAATTTCCTGTAGTTCTGTAGGAGAAAGATACTTCCTATCTACTTGTATAACTCCGGGATTATCTCCCGGTATTTCACAGAGAATATTACGTGGTCTAGGATATTGAATTTAATCCAGTTATGCATAATTTATATTTGACACGTCTGCATCTGCAAGAGCCGGTCACTGTTTCAGGTGAGCAATATGATCTCCCGTAGGAGTATTTTTATAACAAACTTTTTCAATTTCACGCTCTGTCCGAGCCTTGCAATAAAACTGTAACGGGAAATCTACAATTCCGGAACCGGTACCGGTAAATTTATTGGCGCACTTCTATGAGCACTGGCTGAGTCGAGAACAGCTAGAAGTCACAAGCTGTAAATCATCTACTGAACGACTCTAATATTCTCAATATGATATCATTTGCATTGCATTAAATCTTATAGGGATATGATTCAATAGCTATAGAGATGTGGAAAAGTGTATACCAATTTCATTTTCTTATATATAGCACCACATAACGATTAGATTTCAATTTGATTATTGTATTGCGGATCAATTATGCAAGCTCTTGCGGCTGAAATTTGGCTTATGTATTTATTTAGCTTGTACCGTTAGCATATTCGGAAATAGGGTGTAATTTTAAGATTAGTGCTACGTAATTTTACAACACAACATAATTTTTAAATGTTTTTTATTCTTATGTATTATTTCGTATTGTTTACATCGACTCAACTTATTCCTTAGCCTAAACAAACCCCCGTAATTATAATCACACCTGAACTAACGCATACGGTACACATTTTTATGTATTTGTATGAATCGAGGAGCTACAGTTTTCCAGGCAAATTAGAGAATTTACTTTAAAGTGTTTGATTGTATTACCGGAACGTAGTCGACCATTGCCAAAACCATTTCCACGACAGGAACATTGTTATATTACTTGAAAACTAGATATTTGTTAGTAACCAGCTGTGCATATTTACACATTATGCTGTCTATATCTGGGCATCTGCCTTCTAAAATGAGATTTTATGAGAGTGAAACAAATAACAATAGTTCTTTCAATTGCGGAGCTTTAGTTTAAATAATTTTGAAAAGGACTACCAAAGGAAGGATGCCGTAAGATTTAATAATTTGGCAGAAAATGCGTATAACAAAGGGACGATCATTTTCAAAGATTTAAGTATTATTTGATTAAATTATATTCTTTAAAAGAGAATTACTAACTAGAGTGCATAGGTTTCTGTCATTGCGCTGTGCCGTATTTGACGCTATTATTAATCAAATAATAATAATAGCATTTATATTATTTAACTAGAAGTTCCTACCTACTTCACAGGCAGTCATAATTCTAAAGATAAATCTGTTAAGGATTAATTTTTTTATTGTGGTGGTTCAGTGGTAAGACACAAAGGCTTTGGATGTAATAGTCCGAACGTTTCCTAGTTCGAATTTCTCCAGTGTTCGGAAATTTTTGTAATTCCCTGGGTGGCCGGTACTGGTAATGATCTCTATTTGCCATTAGGGATCAAATTAATGGCACTCCTCGTGTTACGGTCGCATTAGATAAGTAGCAACACCATGAACAAAAACATCCATACACACACACACCAGGCAAGTCAAGCACTGTTTCAAACCAACACGGGCCCTGTAGTGCATAGCACAAACTAGCTTAGCTTTACCTCACACATAACGATTATGAAATGATTATACAACCTGTTCAGGCAACATTCTACAAAAGCCAAGTGATTTACTGAAACATACATTAATAAGGTTCACTTTGAAAAATTGTAGTATGATTATTACCAAACCAACAAATTCCCACAAAACAGTTTCGTTGATATGATGATAGTTTCTTTTCCAAGCAGTTATAATTTACACCTTCTTCGAATTTACTAACTCACACTTCTAAAACATACTTGATGATACATTTAATAAAAATCATTAAAATTCAAGTTACCTACCTTAAGAACGGAACAATATTTTCTTCCTCCATTATATAATAATCTATAGTCACAATTTGTTTTAAAGCCAATATTTCGATATTTAAGAAAAGTGGAAGTTATATTTTGAAGTAAATTCAGTATTTTGTTATTACAGACGAAACGTCTCCAAACCTCTTAGAAGCAAATATATACAGCTCCTCTTCTTCCAACTTACTTGCGCTAACTGATCGAGCTGAAACTATGGTACTAATAAATAAAACCATTAGAAAGTTAGCAACAACGTGGAGAGCTGTGGAAAGAAGAATCATAGGAGTAACACTACAAAATAGAAAGCACAATCAATGAATAAGAGGCATAACCGTAGTAACAGATGCAGCAGAAACAATAGCGGAGCAGAAATAATAATAGCAGAAGAAGAGATAACTAGACAGAAACAATCATAAACGGGAGGCCACGAATTGGTAAGACAAACGCTAGACGTATTTCATATTTTCTAGTTATAAGTGAAATCTTGTATTTTGTATATTGTTGAGTTCAGGAAAGTTGATGATGATAATTTATGGGTTACATTTTGAAAATGTCTTTTTAGAAATGTAATCAGGCAGTGGTTATCTTGTATTAATTTACCTATTTCGTTACAGTTCATTCATTTGAAAAACTAACAAATACCAAATTAACTAGAATTTACTGTACAACTATCTATTCTGTTCGCATTAACTTTTAGAAAAATGTTCCGGCGTAGTACACTAATTTTTTCGACAAAATGGCTAAAATCTTGTAGTTTAAAGTTTAGGTAGTTCAAATAGACATGAAAGAAATTCAAAGCACGATGTGCTGTAGTAGCGGCTGTTTAGGTAATTTGGAAGAAAAATTTATCTTAACAATTAATATATACAGACATAAATCTAATCGAAGTTAAATAGGAAAACTGCCATCTAAAACAAAATATCAGAATTTATACAAATTTAACCATACCGAGATTATGTGGATGTTGTTGCCATGGTCATTGTTCAACTTTCAATTTATTAAAAGTTTAAGCTATATAAGTCAATAATAAATTACAAAAATATGCTATATCAAATCGCTGAAAACTGCTTAATATGCCCACGTGGCTCGCAGTTATCGACTATAGGAAGGCTTTGGTACAATACAACCGTGTCCAGTATTTCAAAAATTAAGACTACCAATCTTCAACAGTTATAAGGAAAATACACAAAACTGATTGACAAAATGCAAAGACAAACAAACTTAATAAAATGAAGTAGGACAAGCTGACATTGTGTTGCTAAACTATTTACGTTTACCTGGAGAAAGCGTTTAAACAATTTGAATGAAAGATTCGATGTTTAAATATCAACAGAGAATATATCTGTAATTTAAGATTTGAGGAGGGCGTGGTGTTTCTTTTTCTCTGGGTCTGTCTACCGTTGTTCCAGAAGCTCTGCAGCCTAAATGGCTTATTGTGGTCACCCTGATTATTTATCACACCCAGTCAGTGACCTTAATTCCCTGTACCAAGCGATACAGTACTCTCACTGCGTGAAAAACTTTTCGGTTCTACTTGCGGGAGTCCAAATAAGCGTTGTATTGTTCTTTCCAGAGCATCGCAGCTTCACGAAACGTGCATTGCCGTTTCTGGCTCCCTGTTGCAGAATCTGCATTTAAGGTCTCCCTTAAATTTATTGGTACTCTATAAATGTGCCTTTACAGTCATGCGTCCTGTTAGGAAACCCCAGACGATCCTGAGCTGTATCCTGCTTAATGCAAGCAGTTCTGTAGCTTTCTTCGTGCATGGTGCGTTAATAATCGCCCAAATAATCAAAAGAGTAAACAACTATATTAATTTGTCACGTGTGATTGTATTAGAAAACGAAAATGACATGAAATGAACAGAGATACGAATAAAATTGGCTTGGTCCGCGCTTAGAAATCTACACAATGTGTTTGGAAGTGACATTCATTTGCTCAATCTAAGAAAGAAAGCCTTTGATATATTTGTTCTGCTTATCATGACATACCGTGCGAAAACATGGACATTAACTGCTAGAACCTTACACAATCTATAGGTAGCACAAAGAGGCCTGGAGCGTTTTCTACTAGGAATAATTGTAAATATAAAACCAGAAACGAAAGGAAGAAGTCAAAGAACCATATCTAAAGATGTAGCGGACACAATGCTTAAATTAAAATGGAGATGGGCAGGTCATCTAGTGCCAATATAGGACAACACATGGATAGTTCTTGAATGGAGACCAAGAATAACAAAGAGAAATACAGGAAGACCACAGATGAGATGGAAAGATGATTTTGTAAAAACAGCTGGCGGAAAGTGAATGAAAGAAGTGAGGAACAGGCAAAAATGGAAGTAGTTTGGAGAAGTATTCGCTCAGAATTGGGTAAAATAAATGCTATGAAAGAAGAAGAAAACTACCAAGAATGGATATGAAAATAATTATTGCTCCGTTATTTTATCAATAATTGTTTAATCAAATCTAAAGTCGATATTTAAATTATTTCATGCAGCAACCTTTTGAAATAAATCGTTGAATGAAGCTTGGGACCAACTTTCATATGGTCTGGTCATTTCTGGGGGATTCGTCATAGGGATATTTCCAGCAACAGGTGAGCGTTCAACATTTTTGGGGGATATCAAGACGCAGTACTGCCAAATAAGTTTCAACTGCGATACCAACTTAAATAGAAGAATGCAATTGCATCCATATAAAAGTGAGTCCTATTTAAAAGTGCGTTGTCCTTAATAATATATTGCTAATGTAATTTATTTGATATTGATAATATGTTTATTTATTCTCATGTGAATGGGAAGCACAAATAATTTAAGCAAGTTTTATCGATTTTGCATATGGCTTTAATATAATTTATAATCCATGGTTCAGCTGTTTATACCGTTGCACTGTAGTTTAAAATTCAAATGCCAAACGGCACTATATTTTAATTTACTGCATTACTTCTTGTTTAAAGAGTTATTTATTTGTTATGGAGATTGTCCAGTTTTGTACAAGAATTTATAAGGGAAATTGTAAATGTAATTTAATGGATGTAAACTAAACTATCATTATTGGAGACATTTTACCATAGGCGCATCAACGTGGTTTAATAATAATTACAAATTATAGTTATAACTAATTAATTTATTTATCTAAATAGCAGTCCAGAAAAATCACAACAATAATTTTTGGCGCCCAACGTGAGGCCAAGCTACAACGCCGCTTAGGAAAATGTATTTATTTATTTGCCAATTTAAATAACAGCCCAGAAATATTACAAAAATATATATCAATTCAATAACAATTAGGCTGAAGTATTTTTTTGTGTAGGTCGGTGGAAAATTATTTTCTGAAGTAATTAAATATAAATAGATTTTTTCTAAAATTAGCTTTGGCCAAAAGCAGTGTCTTACACCTTTTACTCACTCTTTGCAGTAGATATACCGGTTATTTGCAAAAGTCGAATACTATTTAAATCTTCAGTAATTTTTGTATTTCACTTTAACCGACGAAATAGTTCTTTACTTCACAGTTAACTGAAATTTGAATATTATAGTTAGAGATAGAAATATAACACTATAATCCTCTGTTCACAGTAAATGTACTTAGCAAACAAAGTATTTCTTTTGTAAGATTTGTAAAGTTGAGGTATATGTAGGACAAACAAAGAGATAAGAACGAACACCTCGCAATTACACACATACGTTTGCTTTGAAATCACGAAGGAACACCATTAATATCAGTAAAACTTGCTTTTTGCGTACGTGTATACATTTTTAACTGACCTAAAAAACTTTCTAAAGGTCTTTGTCACCGCTTACGAGAAAATTTGGAATTACCATCACGTTTTTGTACACTTAAATTATAATATAAATTAAGGCAAAGCATATAAAAATGATTTATACGGGTTGTTGAATTTTGCTCACTAAAAATATGAACGTCTATTTATCTTTTAAGTTGGTAGGCGCGAGTGCGTATTTGAAGATACAATTTACGACGGGAAAGAGTTACAAATAATCACTTGAGTTTATAGACATTCTCCACATAGATGTAAAATTATTCAGAGCGGCGCGGTTTTACTTCATTAAAAATTTGGCCGAAGAATTGAACTAATACATACCTTTGTTCATTTGCACATTTATTGTCGTGCTAAATCTCCGAGAACAGCAAGTTACAAGAACGAGCCGCATTAATATTCAATAAATTCAGAAGCAAAGATCTTAAATTCTGCGCGAATATTATGCAAATTAATGTAGAAGCGACGCTACAGATACATTGCCTTATACATCACCTCGACTGAAATGGGTGAAACTATAAGAGAAAAATTATCCATTCGTAATAATATGAATTTCATGTTCACGTGTTATTTGTAACCGCCTTTATTAAATTTGAAATGAAAGCAATGCTTTTTCCGCGCTACCATTTTCGTAATTTCTTTATCCGTAGGACACAGAACGCAGATGGTGAAAACTAAATCATTCCTTCTTGGTATATTAAAAGAAATCTAAAATTTAGCAGCCTTCTCAAAACTTTCCAGTCGGAAGTCGAATATATATTTCCTGGATTCACTTTATTGATTTTACTACATTTTAAAGTAATGCATTGCGGTTATAGATTCATGCAAGCGGGAACAGCTTTCTTTGATCTTGATTCGTATGCTGGCTGTTAATAAGGCTCCATTATTAGTTCAATTCCAAAGTTGGAGTTCTAGAAAATGTATTTACAGAATGAGATCTGGGATCTATAGCAGCAGAACATAGTGCATGTAATAGATAGTTAGCATTACTGAATTGTTATTAGACTATAGATTGGTACATCGATATTCAATATCAAAATATTACTGTGTTAATTTATCCCTAATTTTGTTTAATCAAGTTCAGAGATAATACTTAAAGTATTTTATGCAACAAATGTCTGAAATAGATTGTGGAATAATGCTTGGGACCGATTCTCCGTTAGTTTGATCATTGTCGATAAGTAAGTTCTATGTTCTGGTGCTGCTTGGTGTTGAATTTTTGAGACCGCAGCCTGTACTGGATTTGGATGTATTAATATAGAATGAGTAGGCAGCTTTTGCTGTACGTATTTGTGTTTCATTAAAGTTAAAGTTAGTTTAAGGTATCTGTAATATGTTTTCGGATTATGTAATCAGATCTGTCTCTTGATTTGTGTAATATTTTTGAAACTATATTTTTAGAGTGTGTTAAGAATACATTTCAACTATTTCAATAATATATGTAATTCAATTTTGCAAAAATAGGAAATGTTAATGAAGATAGATATTAGTTTCCTTATTTCAGTTGAAATCATAGCCAAACAAGATATCAGATGAAGCGAATTTTTATTACGAATTTCACAGTGAATTCAGATTTTGTGTTTTTTAAATATAAAAAAAGAATTCTTTGTGTATTTAAGTTTTAAATGAAATTTGTAATTTTGTCCTATTTTCTGATTGGATAAAAATCAAGAGATGCGTGTTAGATATATGCGAAATGCGTTTTTTTTTTGCAAATGTTTCTATTTGTATTGACGGCTGCTAAGTGACTGCCATAAAAAAATGTGTCTTCAGGTGGATTTCTAGCAACCATCTCAAAAAGTTACATTTTGTATACATTATGCTACTTCAGTAGCTTCCGATCTCTCAAAGGGTGAAAACATTTGTCCTATTCAAATTTTAAGTTTTAATTTTCGTAATTATGTAATCAGTCGGAACAAATTAAGTTGCTAAATTTTATTTGTTAACCGGCGATATTGCTTTATACTTAGATGCGGCTAAAAAGTGAATTTTCCTTCAAAAACCTTAGTTCAAGGTTCGATATGGGTTTCCTCAGAATAAATGCATTTTGTTCAACGCTTCAAATGATGTTTCTCAATATATCAATGAACAAATACATGTATATGTAAAAGAAAAATTTTAATATTTAAATTCAACATAAACTTTTATTACATCGCTAATGACTTCACAAAGGAAAATATCTAAAAGTAAAAAAATTTAAAATTATTAATTTCATAAGTTGGAGGTTATGTTTCTACAAGTGCTACATTTTACGATTTAAACAATTTCATGGTACAATTCCATCTCCAAACAAGGTGTAAAAAGAATTCTTCAGTTTGCTACTTACTGGTGTGAAGAATGAACGGCCACGAAGTTCTGTATTTTCAAAGCTTTCTGCAAAGAACTATTCCAGCAGCAGGTGGGCGTTCCAAGTACTACTATGTAAGGTGGGTCAATTTGGAAAATGTGTTATTATTTATTAAATATTGATATTTATTTCATTGGACATTGCTATTTAGTTGTTTATTATTAAGTAAAATGGAAACACAAATAAATTGCTAAATTTTAATTGATTTTGCATTTGGATATAACGTAATTCATACCTCATGCTTCAACCTTGTATTCCTTGGCCACCATAGTTTAAAGTTTTCAAGATCAAACAAAACATATTTTAGCATTGGCGCATTATTATGATTTAAGCATAATAACTATTTATAATTGCACACTAATAATTGTTGGCCCATCAGCATGGGACCAAAATACAAGCAGTAAAACTAATAAAGGAATGTATTTATTTATTATTTTATATAACAGTTGTGGACGAAAGATTATAGCATTGTAATTAATAACCGAAGCTGATATGTCAGTATATAACAGTTGTATGTTTTCGTACAAACCCTCATTAAATTGTTGATGGGGAAATACTCAACTAGCACGTAATATTTTTGTGTTCTTATAACTTATAACTATAAATACATAAAATAAACTAATTTTAGTAAATTCAACATAGTAACAACTGGTTATGAGAGTATCACAGGTATTTCTTAACTAACCACCAAACAAACGGATTGTAGAAATATCGATATAGCGTCGAATTGACATGTGAAAGTTGATGCATCGACGTATTGAGACATGACTATTGTGAACACACTGATCTAGGGTCTTGGTTTGACAAAGGCATTGATTTCAGTCTGGACAATTGTAATAACTTTAAATTTAGATAACTTGTCACAAGGCCTCATTTGCTTTGCTTTAGCGTCGTACTACGCTTTGCCAGTATTATATTGCCATAAACACTAAACGTGTATGCTTTTATAGAGCATGTCTTAAAATATGAACATAGAGTATGTTGAGAATGGAATTGAGTCAATCTACACGGGAAGTGAAAATTGACAAGAGTGAATAAAGAGAAGGTACGTATTCCAATGAATCAGTGACGTTTCTCATATATGACAACCGACACCACTGCCACCCTGTCTTTCGGTTGCGTTCCCAAAAAATATAGTAAATACGAGTAAATATGGGAGACACATGCTCGATTTATTAATTCAATTATTGTTAATAAGATCTTTCGTGGTTGCTGTAGTACAATAGAAGAGGAGAGACTGTTAATTTAGTGGAGTTAGGTATATCATAAAGCGAACACGTGCGAGCTATAGGGATAACTCTGGGCTTGGGCGATTTTGTGATTTTGGTTATCCGATAGGTAAGATTAGAGTTAACTAAATTAAGGAGCCCGACTTTGATCGTTTAGGTACTCTACAGCCAAAACCTAATTGCGGGCTCCTGTCTAGAATATTGCCAAGTCTTTACTGTATTCCAAATTTCTAGAATCCTGAATCGTGCTCCTTTGGCCAAACGTCTGACCCACCCTCAAGTAACTAAGACGATCCGACCATTGCATATCGTGCTTGATGTGACAGTTGGTGTTTGGTGAATTTCGACTTGGTATTGGTATTCGTTTTTGAACCTGAGATCCCGTTCTCTTGTTCACGCATTCTATAGGGGGTAGAAAGTTTGAACAAGATAACGGGATATCAGGTTTAAAAACTGGCTCCAATAACTGCTCGAAATGCACTAAACACCAACTATCATGTCAGCCAGGTGTGCAATGGTCAAGTCGTCTCACTTACTTATGGGCGCATCTTTGCCGTTATTAACAGGTAGTCAATTACAATGGTTGCCCAGACGATCAGAAGATACGTTTATAATGGTGTAATCAGCTCCATTAACGAAGCTATACAGCCTCCATAACTTCTTACAATTAATTTAACGTTATTTAAATTTCGAAATACAAAAAAAAGAGTCAAGTCCGTATATAAATTAGAATGAGGTCCTCATCTGTTCACAAAACATACTGAAAGCTACCACTGAATTACCTAAGTAAACTGTTAACTCTACTATGTTTTTTTCCTCATACCTCAACTATTTCGCCTCATGAATCATCTTACACATTGTAGGTATTCAGTTTACGGGCTCTGGAGGAGGATGTATAACGTAGGGTAGACATAAGAGAATGATATATTTTTGAGATTGGTATCTCGGCCAGCTCTATGCATTTTAATACTACTGTTGTCATATTTATTTATATATGTACGTATGTTTTTGCTTGCAACATAGTGTTGCTACTTCAGCTTGAAAACTTTCTGAATGGTGAGCTTACGCCGTGTACTTCGTCTCGTTGAATATAATAGGTTGCCTGATATTATTTAGTACCTTATCCTGCTTCTAAATCTTAATCATCAACACACTCTTCCTATTTGTTCTGATTAACTTGTAGTTAATGTGTTAATGTACTCAACATCATGCTCAACTTATACCGTTCTAGCTGTTTTGCGTAAGCACAAGATCAACATATATGTTTGCCTGAAACATTTTCAATTTTGCTGCCTGTTATACAGGAAATAAATACTAACCACTGTATACAGTGTATGTAGTTACAATTAAAACAACAAGAACATGCCCGATAAGCACGTTTGTGAAATTGCTTTTAAAGAGATCTACAGGTTTCCATGCTCTACCAATTCACTTTCTTATTGATAACTTTGACTTTATACTACTAACGTTTTATACGCTCGTATATTATTTTGGGTATAACCGTAACACTACTTTCTTGATTTTTTCATTAAAAATAGAACCTACGTATAAAACTACATAAAAAGTTGCTTGTTGCAAGTCGATACAGCTATGTCAACAAAATCAAGTACGTACAAAATTTTGAATACCATCTACATGGGAGTGTAGCCAGTTAATTGATTTTAGCCCGCTAAGGTAACTGTACTTTTTCATATATTTTCAAGAGGTTGTAAACAAATAAAAGGAAATATATGACACCGCCGTGTGATGCGACCCCGCTGAATGTTACAATTTTTCATGGAGACTACACCCGTGTAAGTAGTGGTCAGAATTTTTAATACACGCTGTATATGTGCAAATTTGCAACCTTGAGGTTTCAAATTGATTATCATGCTTCTTAAGCTTCTATTCTCAGCATAATCTCTGATGGGTTTTAAAAGTCTTCTTCTGTGCGCTCTCATCATTGTTCTTTAAGTCGCCCTATTTTGCTTGGTCTATGCTTTCGGTTCATCTTTTCCCAATAATAATATGCACCGGATATTAAATCAGTCAAAAATATGTCGCTCTCCCCTCTGGGAAGACTTCATTTCTATAAAGCTATGTCGCTCTGTAAAACATGGGGGACTTGCTGGAGGCAGGATTGGCGTGAATAATTAAAATAATGTAGATTAAAGTTTTGGGGTGCTGTGTAGCCCACACCAATAATACACTAAAAGAAAAAGAAACCATACAAAGGTTACACATGAAATCCGAGAGAAGCTGAGCGAAAGTATCCAGTACAGATACAGAGAGAAGACAACAATTGAAAAATAAAAACTTTTTAAAGTTAATGGAATTGACGGTAGATCATAATCACAATTAAATTTTAATTTAAAAGGATTTCACGGCGGGAACTTAAAAGGTCATAGTCCTTCGATGCGTACCTCGTTCCTGTGTATAATTTTATCATTTTATCATATATATATATATATA
>JABXWE010023637.1:0-13781 GCA_014611495.1 Limonius californicus | reverse complement strand
TTTTTTAAATGCAAAATTCAGCTTTCTTATAATACTACGTTTCTATAGGGTAAATGAGATGAGAAAAAAGTTACAGAGCTTTAAAGTTTTTTTTTTTTCAACTGATTTTAATATCTAAACGTTGATATAGCATTTGTTGTATTAATGGCACGCATCGAATTTTTGATTTAAACAGACCAAGTAAATTGTGATTAAGAAGAACGCGTGTTTTACGAGACACGTTTTCTAGTTATATAATCAAAACTGATTTATTTTAAATGATCCTCACAAAAGTTTTTGCTACCGCTATAGACGTTAAGGTATACGCTTTGATCAGCATTAAAGTGGCTTTTAAAAAATGCCACAGTATACTAGGTGTTCCATTTAAGAAATATATGTTTCGTGCAACGCTCTGTATGTGAACACTTTGTGTAAAATAATTTAAAAATATGCACAAGGGTGCAATTGTCTGGTGAAAACAGAATCTTAATATCTTCCCTGAGTGGTGGTAGGAAAACTTGTATTCAGTCTGTTTGTAACCCCTATAGGCCTATACGATAAACATGTGTAAAGACTCAAGTTTATTGGTAACTTCTTTACTGTAAGCATCTGTATTGACGCAGTAAAATAAAAATATGTACAAACAGCTCGCAAAGTTGTTTTATATCAAACACATATATTTATTATTATGTTGCAAAACGCTAGCAACTACATTAACTTTGTTTATACGATTTGTATAGGACTCATACGATATAATGGCGAATATGTAGGGTTTTTTTAGAAATGATATTATATATTTACAAGCAGTGACGGCTCGTGAAGGACCCCAATCACACAGAACAAAATGTGTTTAAATAAATATAATCGTATTCCATTATTATTATTGGAGAGCGATGTTTTCAGATATGCAGATAGCACAGAAGCGCGGCAGTTAACCCGCATTTTCTCGCTTAAGAGAAACCAAAGCAAATCAAAATACAACACAAAGAAACGAAATGATATATACAAAGCAGTCATTATGTTTGGGCACCTCCACAATATTGAATCAGTTGAATCGTGGAAGGATGAATGCCGTTTGTATTATTCTGAATTTAAAAACCATCTGTAGCAATTTAGCTTGTTAATCTGGCACAACAGTTTATGTTAGTAAGTTTAACTAATTCGTATAAGTGAGATGCATATTGCAGGTGTAAAAAAATGTGAAAAGTGAAGAAAACTGCTGTTTTCACTTTATTTGTTAGTGATTGGTTCTGAATTTATAGCTCATATAAAATGCAATTAAACACGAATGCGCCGTTATCTATAAGGAAACACAGCGGCATGCTGGTGTATTAACTATTTTTTACTGTCAACAATTTAATTAGTACAGAACAACAATTAGTTTCCTCGGATCGGATAAATTAATAAGAATAATTTGTAGGATACCAGTGACAACCGTTAAAAGTTAACGTTGTTTTTCAACTATAGAACAGTAGTTCATAACCGTTGTTCCTCGGAACAGTAATGTTCCGCGAACTTGTTACAAGTGTTCCGCACAACATCGTTTACAACTAGACAAGATTTAATTGTGTTATCTTTCTGTAATCAACAGATTGCATTTGAGAACTACAAACATTTCTGTGTCGGACTACACAAAAATATATTAACAAAATTGGAAAACAATAAGAAATTCACAAAGACATGTTAGCATTCTGTATGTGTTCATATAATGCTATTGAGATCCCTTAAAATTAGCTATTCATTTATTAACCTGATAAACAGACAATCTTCTCAGGAATATCACACTGGAAGCGGTAAACCTCAATTGTGTCCAATTTTAGCAATATAACTTGCGTTTTCGATTGAATCATTGTTTTGCACAGAAAATCACTAGTTTCAGAAACATTACCAGCATCGTTAAAATCTGTACTAGCTCAAGTTGTAAAAGTGGTAAATTACATCTTGTCAAGACCTTTCAAAATACGCCTTTTTAACAAACGCTGCATATGTTTGGAAGTTCAGCACGAAATTTTGCATTTGAACGCTGAAATAAGATGGTTATCCAGGGATAAAGTGCTGTACCAAATTTCAGAACTTACAATTGAATTGACATCCACTGACAAATTGTCAACTTTTCAGAAACATGTACATCTTTGGAAAAATCTCATAGCGGAAAACAATACAGTAGATATGTTTTCTTCGCTTCATATAGAAAATGTCGACGGAATTACTGTTGTTATAACAGAACTTAAATTATTGGAAGAAAAGATTGCAAATTACATATCTGCGTTAAATATAGAAAATTATGACAGTTAAAACATCGAGTTACGATTTTTCGTTAGAAGAAGAGGAATTGGTTGCTATGTCAACGGATCGTACTCTAAAAATAAAATTCTCTGAAATAACTCTTGAGGAACTTTTGAGATTTATCCAAGTCAAATACTCAGCTCTCTGCATAAGGGCACTGAAAAATTTGCTACGTCACATCTGTATGAGCCCGGGTTTTTACATGAACCAATATAAAACCTAAAAAAACGATAAAGATTAGTAAATATGGACAAAGGAATCAGGGTCGCTGTATCACATATTGCTGTATTCCGCAAAAACCAACAAGTTTAGGCATCGCAGTGGAATGGATTCAAGAAAATTCCATTTTTAGACGACTATTTTAGTTGTAGTTTTTACCAATATAAGCTACTCACAAATGAATAGGGATATTGTAATATAAAGCATATATGCTTGTATTTGGCGGCTAATAGTCGTCTATTATTGATAATTAGAGCAAGCGGCAATGTTTGATGTTAAAAAACATAAAACAATCGATTCCAGATGCAACTGTTTAACCGTATTAGTGTCAAGTCGAGTTTGTGTGGTTGATTGAATAATCTTTCCCGTCTTCTAAGATCTTTTTTGTTCGTTTGTTACATTTGTGTTCTTAATAATAAACAACAATGCAGAGATATCATTTAATAATAGAACAATGAAATTTAGCCGTTGCTATGTACCACAGAGGAGATCACCAGGTCGACATTGCTGATAGGTTAGGGACCACGCAGAGTGTAATTTCACGTGCCCTTTCGCGCCTAGGTGAAACAGGTACGACTGCAAGAAGGCCTGGAAGTGGATCCTTTTGCATCACAACATCGTGACGATCGACTTCTGATAATATAATTAATGCACCCTTTTCAACCGCTCGATATCTACGGCAAGTGCTCCAGAATGCCAACCAAATTGTGAGAAATCGATTGTTTGAGGTATTGCTTACCTCATACCGCCCCCTGAGATGTCTTGCAAGAACTGTAGCCCAACGAAGACACCGGGTGGAATGGTCAAGACGTAGGCTTAAAGAGGAGACACCATGAGATGATATACTGTTTTCGGACGATTCCAGATATTGTCTCAGCAGTGATAGCCCGTATTAAAGAGTATACGAGGGGGTATTGACATCTAGTTAGCCTGGAGAGTGCTAGTAAACAAAAGTGAATATGGTTGTTATGGTTACAACTACGATGTTTTAAAAATAAGTTGTCAAAGTTTGACATCCATAAGTTGAACGGTAATCAAACTGTGAATTTTTGAAAACAACATGTCTGAGACACAGATAGAATTGGAAAAAATCGAGTTTCGGTCAGTTATTAAGTATTTATTTTTGAAAGAGTTATCGGGCAAAGAAATTTTTGCTGATATTATAGAAACCTCAGGTGATCAGTGTCCTTCATACGCCACTATTAAAAACTGGGTTGCTAAATATAAAAGAGGGAGATCAGATGTGAGAGATGAACACCACCCTGGAAGACCAATTTTTGTGACCACTCCGGAAAACATTGATTCTGTCCATGATATGATTTTAGAAAGTCGACATATTGGGATTAAGAATATTGCAGAAGCATTGCACATTTCCTATGAACGTGTGTGTCACATCATTCATCACTACTTGGGTATGAGAAAGCTTTCGGCCAAATGGATTCCAAGATTCTTGAACGTTGATCAGAAGCGCGTTCGATTGACAACGTCAAAGGAAATCTGCCGCCGTTTTGCAGAAGATTCCTGAAATTTTTTGGATCGGCTTGTTACTATGGACGAAACGTGGATCCATCACTATGAACCAGAGACTAAAGAGCATTTCCAACAGTAGAAGAATGTTGGTTCTCCACGACCCAAAACATTCCATTATCATCATCATCATCATCTGACATGGAGCCGACTCGAGGGTCAATCCTGGATACGCCAGGCCCACCCCATGCCAGTAGGTGGGTAGGCATTTACGGGATGGGTGGGACATTGCACAACGTTAGCATGTCTGCATGCATACCGCAAGACACCACTGCTGCAACACCAGGTAGTTAATAAGCTACGCATCAATGGGGTTGTTGAGTACGTAGCCGAAACCGTTATGCGATTATGCTTTTGAGACTAATAAACTTTGGTTTCAAAGTTTCACATTGTTCTTAGGTATATCACATCATTCTATTGTTCTAAGGTTATTGATTGTACATCTCTTAGTTTCCTAATAACTAATAACCTACTTAATATTTACTCCCAAACTTATTTAAACTGCCCATTCTGTGATTATGCATTTGGCCCCAATAAATTTTGGTATAGAAGGTTCACAGTGTTCTTATTTCACATCTATGTAGTGTTCTAAGGTTACTGAAGGTTCACATTGTTCTTAGTTCACATCCATGTATTGTTCCAAGGTTTTGGTTAGTTTTGGTAGATGGAGGTTCGAGCCTGGGTTGTACTTCCGTCTTTTCCCTACGCTTCCCCTCTGCAGTTGATCGCTAGATAACCTTCGTTTTCGTTCCCACTGGTGAACGTTTCGTTTCTTCTCCTTTGTTTTCCCCTTCCTCACTCTCTTCTTCTTCTTCGCCGTTAGCCTGTTCTTCTTCAGTCGATTCTTGATCGGCTTCTTCCATTAGTGCGGAGATTCTTCTTGCCTCTCTTCGTATATCCTCTGTTCTTCGTGCCCATTCCTCCCATGCCGGTGTTTTGGATATCCCTCTCCAATGACGTATTCCGCGTGTAGCATGGTCTTCCGATCTTTTTTTCTTCTGTTTGTGTGGCATACGCTTGCTGTAGAGGATGGTTGGCAGGTCTTCTTAGGATATGTGCCCAGTATTTGATTCTTGAGGTGGTGAGCCGTTTCGTTGTTGTTTTCCCTTCTAGAATTTGTGAATCTTATGCCGTCGAATTGTTTTCTTCCCCTGTGGTTAGTTGAAATAGTTTGAGAATTTTTTTTCCATCCTTCTGAGTGCCATTCTGTTGGCTTTTGTGATTGCAGTGGGTTTCAATCCGTATCTAGCAGTTGTGGCTATAATGGATTTGAATATTATCTTCTTTATTCCGTTTGGTAGTTTGTGTTGTTCCTCTCCTGGGATCTTTCGCACTGTCAGTTTGTGTCCGTCCGCAAATACTGCTTCCCGTTCCAAGGCCGGTGTTGTGCCTTCTCCTTTGGAGAATTGCCGCTGGCTTTCTGTTGTATAGTCTGCCGTGTGTATGTTTTTCTCCTCTTCTCTAATTACCAGTTCCACTTGACCCCCACCCGTGATGTTAGACCTAAATTACCCTCAAACTACTCTTAACATACTCTACTTGCCGCTAACTGTGAACAAAACTTTTCCTAATCGCAATAAAGCTGTAGTTATCCCTACTATATTCTGCTATACTGTTAAATGTGAAATATTCTGAATTTTTCTTTAACCTCGATTGTTAACTTATCTTTTATCGGCCCCTTTTCCAGTTTTAACTACTCAAAACCACACTAAACGCGGCTTTTGTGGGCTCTAACCTGGCTCACCCGGATCCAAGCTCCAAATTAAATTAAGGGAGATTAATTTAGATGAAATTAAAAGAAATTAAAGGCGATTATAGTTTCAGATCGCTTTTCCCCCACTTGTAGAAGTTACAGATACCGAGACCTAGATTTGTCCCACTTGGCCCACCCGGGACTACACGCTGAAATAAATTGCAGTAACTTAAATTGCATTAAAATACCGCAGATTAAATTTTGCCAGTCGTTCTTTATTTTAGAAGTTGCATTTCCTGGACCTAAATCATCCCCAATTTACTCTGCTTTGCAACTGAATGTGAGATATTTCTAATTTTAGGCTTCAGCCTCCATTGTTAGATTGTCCCAAGTTGACCCCCTAATTAGCTTTCCAGCCAGACAGCAAAATACTAAACGCCACTACCTGTTTCCCTGATTGAAGCCGAGCCTGACTGACTGTTGCCGCCGAGAAATATTTTTAGGGCCCTATAACAAGAGTTTCGGTTGTTAGGTGCGTCGGCTTGTAAAGGCCTCTACCTGCTTCCTAATCTTGTCGTTTGTACCCGAAATGTGCCCTTTGATCCCTACCCGCTTGTACAGTCTTGCATCTATTTGCTACGTAATGCCATACAATTTTACCTTATTTTATTGACTACAGATACTACCAAAAACTACAAAAGACTACAAAATACTATTTAAGCCTTCCACTTAGCTTGTTACTGCGTTTTCCGCTTTTCCATCGTCCTGTTGTTTTCCTTGTCGGTTGCGTATCTTTTACCTTTGATCAACCGTCAGGTAAAGCCGGGGTCCTAGACTCGTACACACACCCACTGGAACCCGAAAGTTTTCACCCAAAACAAAACACTTTTTTAAAGTCTCGCCGAGCAATCTTTCTCGAGAGCTCCTAAAACACGTCCGTACGCGGCTGTGTCCGCATCCAAAGTCCTCCACGACCCAAAAAATTCCGTGTTCAAAAATCGGCTGGCGAGATTCTTGCTTCAGTTTTCTGGGACAAAGATGGGATGATTCTGATAGATTACTTCGAACGGGGTAGAACTATCACGGGAGCATATTATACCAAGTTGCTAACTAAATTACGTAAGAAAATTGTGGAAAAACGCCGCAGGAAACTTGCCAGAGGTGTGCTCTTTTTGCAAGACAACGCTTCTGCTCACAAGTCGTTGATTGCACTGCAAAATATTGATGAAATTGGTTTTGAACTGGTTGATGACCAGCCCTATTCTCCGGATTTAGCACTGTCAGACTATTATTTGTTGCCAAAACTCAAAATACATTTGAGAGGTAAAAGATTTTCGACAAATGACGAAGCAATATGTGCGGTTGAGGAGTGGTTTGCAGACCAAGACAAAGATGTTTTTTAATGGCTTACAATTACTTTGTGCACGTTCTGCTAAATGTAGAAGTCTAAATAGGAGATTGAAAAAATAAAATTTTGTTTTGAAATATTGTGGCGTTTTATATGGTAGGCTCAGTACTTACCCCCTCGTACCATAGTGCCGGACATCGTACCTTACTTCAGCATACCGTACCAGTCGTTGCCTTTGGTGGTGGTAGTTTTATGGTATGGGGTGGAAACTTCTTTATGGTCCATATCTTTAATGGTACACTCACGGGCCAACGTTATGCCCAAGAGATGATTATGGAGCATGATCTAAACCGTCGCAACGCTGTTGGACGGGCATATTTTGTTTTTATTTATGACAACGCAAGGCTGCATCGTGCTCAGGTTGTTTTAGAGATGCTTCGAGATCAGAAAATAAACCATCTTGCTCTTCCTCTGCAATCTCCAGACTTCAACCCCATCGAGCATGCGTGGGACCTTTTCCAGAGACAGCTGGATAATCATAATCCAAGGCCTATTATTGTGAGGGATGTATTGCCAGTACTATGGCATCAAATTCCACAAGAAAATATTGGTAATTGCATTGAGAGGATGCCAGCAAGGTGCAGAGCAGTTATTACTGTCAGAGGAGGTGCCACGCGGTATTGGAATTTAATAAATTTAAGTTAAGTGAAAGGAGACAATAACGATTTTCATTATAATATAGTTAATTTCTTCTTTAAACGTACCTTTGTTGTAATTTTCATGTTCATTACATTCCATTTTGTTGTTTTGGTGGTTTTTTATTATGAATGCAATTGGTTTTGCCTTTAAGTGTCGTACACTGTAGTATCCCTATTCATTTTTGAGTCGTTCATATTATTTTATTTAAATTAATGTCTTCTTTTATTACTGTTATGTAATCTTTAATCTATAATTTTTTAATAAAAAGTATGTTTCTCGTAATTATTAATTTTATAGCCTATGAAACATAAGAGGTTGTGTACGTTAACAATAATATGTTTAGTAAATAAAAAATCTGATTCGAAATACTAATAAAGTTAATGAGTTAATGTCTGTTTTGTGCTCAAAACTAAAGACAAAATTAATAAAACGCAATTTTTTAGAATTTTCTAATTATGCCCCTCTCCTATGGTAATTGTTCATAAACAGCCACTCCTTATAAGGTGAAGTATGAAAATTATGTAATCACGCAGCAGCGTTTAACTCAAACGTTTTTTTTTAATACGGGATTAACATAATCTTACACAATTATTCATATCTCGTAATTAAGGCAACTATCGACACATAGTGCGACAGGAAGTTTCGGAAGTTTCATACAGGCACATGGCTTGCACAAGTTTTAACTTCGTTATCAATATCTCGATTCTGAAGCGCCCAAACTTCGAAACCTTGTTCTTCCTCATGGCGTTGCGTCTATCTCGCTTCTTGAATAGTTTCAGTCTTCTAAAGCTCAAGCTGAATTTAGTGGGGCATTTAAATTTTTTTTCTTGTGTTCTGGGTAAAGTACATTGAAACTAATTGTGGATACTTAATAGTTTATTGCACATCTATACATCAACTTATTAGTGTACAATATTTATAGGAAAGAGATCAAAGATTAGTCGCTACTCGCCCCCAGCCCAAAAGCGAGCCGCAGCTTTATTAAAATAAACTTAACATAATAATTAATACCTATTAAACTAGTCACATGCCATTATCTATTTCTTCTTCCGTCACTCAGTTTGCTGACGACAACTCGTCGCTTATGCTTGCCTTCCTGAAAGAGAACAAATATGTATTAGTTTATATATTCCCACAAATGTGTAAAAGAATAATTAAAACGAATCTCAGTGTATACAGAGTAAAAAACATTGCCATTAGAATTCTAAAAAAACTATACATTTTCAAAATATCGATGAGCTTTTAAAAAACTTAATAGCAGTTAATCTTTTTTGGAAAAACCACGAAACACGCCAATTTGATTTTTTAAAAAGACACATGTTATTTTTCTATCGGTTTTTGTTTCTAATACATCATTAATTTTTTTTTAAATGGCAACCCGTTCCCCCCTTATATTTACCCCACGTAATACGTTTTGAGAAAATTTCACAAAGTTCCTAAATTAATCAAAAAAAAATATCTAACGAAAAGATTCATTGTCCATCATTAACCAGTTGGCATTGACCAACACGTGTTTAAACACTTACGTGCTCGCCCAATAAATTCCGATCCGATATTTTCCATTTTTAAACGAATCCGACGCTTTAAATCGTCTAAATTGTTTGGCCTACTAGTGTAAACTCTCCATTTCACATGACCTCATAGAAAGAAATCTAGACGATTGAAAACGTCGAATTCGGGTAAATGGAACCGCCAACTTGTCTAATCAAAGAGGGGGTTTGTTTCCGACCACAATTATTTTTTAACGTACTCTATAGATTGTGAGAACCGCCTACAAGTTCTAGTTCATCAATTTAGTACAGCGCTCAAGAGCACCAAGAATGTATGAATACAACATTACAACCAATGAAACTAAATGCGTGGAAAGAGGAGTTAATGAAAAAAAATACAAAAATGTAGTGTTTAAAGCGATACCACTAGCAGATTATATAAGAAATACTATTTCCAACAACTAATACTGCAATCAAATTAATATTAAAAAATAGCGGCACGCTCATGATACAGGGCGAGTCTGCTAAGCTGAGCTGGGTTATTTAAACTATTAAGAGAATTCTTTTTCGATAGGTTGTAGTAGTGCTCCCTACGGATGATTTTCAGTTTAAAGCTGCGCGATATTAACGTAAAATCGAAAATTAAACAAAAGTACGTCTAGCAGAAATCACATACCGGAGAAGCAGAGTTACTGCTGCTATCTTTTCAGACATTTTTGAATGGGGGTTTTCGAATTTAAAAATTAGTTTGTGTCAACTAGTATTGATTGAAGTCATTTGGGTGTTAGTTTATTTGGTTTAAAACAATTTTTAAAATAATTAAAGAATACGATTGACGAAGTGCCTGTATTATATGCAATAATAGCATGTTGCCATAAAATATAATATTTTTCCAGCATTAAAGCCTGAAACACATTCTTAACTTCCGTTGTTAGATTAAGGTAAAAACCTGTAACGCCGACGATCCGTCCAATAGTGTCTTCGACAATATACACAGCGGCGTGTAAAGCTACACATACAGTTAAAGTGAAAGTGAGTTATTAATATTTTCAATTTTAAAAATTACGTCGGTTGCGTGACGTCATAATCCTCTTTTTGGAAAGTGAGAGATGACAAACTCAAAATTTAAAAATCGAAGTCGATGTCCTTTTTGGGGGCCACTAGCGATTATGTAAAATAATGGCTTGTTAGAATACAATATTATCTTTGATTGTCGAAAATATTGTTATATACCAACTTCTTTGAAGTTTTGTACGGATAATGTGTACTAGATTATTAACATTGTGTAGTAAATTTTTTTATGGTTAACATCACGAAAAAATAAATCTATCGTCATTCCTAGAGTATTTTAATCAGGTCTTCGTTCTGTTTAAAACAGATCATCTTAGGCATTAGATATCATCATCGTGGAAAATATACGTATTACACTTTCAACACTGGAGCATGTACATTTCTTTTCAGTAACTAACTTATATGAACTTTAAATCATCAATTCCTCTCCAGCTAAACAAATATTACAAAATTGGCAAAATTTACTGTAACTGAAAACTGGTTTTCATGTTTTTGGCTACTGATCTTCTCTTGATAATGACCTCATTCTTTCTCTTAGTTTGGGTCGTCCAAGTTATCCTGTAATTTTTTAACCCACCCTGTAAGCGATTTCAAAAGAATATTGCATTCAACTAATTGTAGAACTCTACTAGTAGCATTAATTCTTTGTAATATATTTAATATTTATTATGTTAGAAATGCAATTTCATAGATATAATATATGATTTTTAGTTTTTATGCTCTAATATAGATTTTATTGTTCTGAAATACAATTAAAGCAATATTCCGTTCTTAATAAATTCCAGCTTTTGCTAAAAACATTTCTGCCAAATGAATGTTTTGCGATTTCAGTGTTTTTCCCTAAACACTCTCCATGAATTTTTTATACAATGCTGTATTTGATATGGTATCAAAATTAAACGAGGTTCCTTAGAAAATACGTTTTTTTTAAACTGCTGTAAATGTCCTAAACTTCAAGCTACTTGGTGGTATAATTTTAAATAGTACAAATACAATGTGATTAACAAGAGGTTATCAGCTACCATTCCAAGAATAAGCAACACATTACAAAATACTACAATATATAACTTTTTATTTACATGATACCACTTATATTGTCTTGTATTTAAGTCCAATTCAAGTAAGAGTGGAAATGTATCACGGATAAAATTTGAATAGGTTTCCTCTGTTAAGATCATGTTCGGTTATTCTGCATACGAATATATACTATTGAAACTTTATTTGAGTTAAGTGAGCTTTACTTAAGCCAGTAAACTGCCAAGCATATTAAACAGGCATATCTGATTCATAAATTAAAGTTTAAATGTCGCAGTATCTTGTGATATGTATTTTGGGTTGCCTATTTTTGAAATTGTAGGCTCAGGCTCCCTTGAATCACGTTGAGGAGTAAGGTAGAAAATACATGTAAATTATTTATTGCAAATACAGCATGCTTAATTCTCGAAGTGATTACGAAATCAGGACAAGATAACACCGCGAAATATAGCACTTCAATCACCATGTTTTAAGCGACCTCAAATACGAACAAAAACTCAGAATGAAAACGAAGCATGCGATTTTAAAAATTACACATTCTGAAGCTATTCGATTTTCTAGAGCTTCGGCGTTTCGGACTTTACAGTATTTTATATTTTGAAAGTGTTGTACCTTCTAAAAATTTCAAAGCTTCTTAGATATTAACTACATTAATTGGATTGCTGTTAAGGCCTCTAAATAGATTTAAGGATAAAGTACGGAGTTATTCACAAGAGATCATTATTCTAGATGTATGCTTTTATGCAACCCATTATACAGGTCATAGCCCGCCTTAATTACAATTTGAAATATTTATACATGGTGTCCCAATACGTGCGGAGAGGTGAAAAGAAGTCGAAACTAAAGAGTGATCATTTTCTCTAAATCGACTATTAAAGAAGTTATGGCATGTTTTAGTTAAATACTGAAGCAGCCGAAACAATAAATGATATTAAGTGGTATTTGATACAAACTGTCTACTTTACTATGGAAATGATGTTATTTACTTGTATGTCAAATAGTAAAGCACCTTAAAGTTGATTTCTCTGCTTGCGCTTATTAACAGTATTGATAATGTTTACTTTTACAACGCGAGAGTACGCCGATATCCATTACATGTACGGTTTTTGTGATGGAAACTCAATAGCAGCTGGTCGCGGAGCCGGACATTAGGGCGCGGCCGTTAGGGCGCCGCCGTTAGGGCGTGTGGACGTTAGGGCGCGGACCGTTAGGGCGCCGGCCGTTAGGGCGCCGACCGTTAGGGCGCGTGGACATTAGGGCGCGGATGCACAATAAAATGGCTTAACTATTCGCTTAATATGCAGTTTAAATGAAATATATGCAATATACACAAATTCATATTAAGAAATTAACACTCCTAAAAAATATAGATATAAAAAAAGAGACGTTTAAACATTAATAGTTTATTTCCTAAATAAATAACAGCATAGAATATAGGTTTATAAACTACAGATAAGTTAAAAACGCAAAACAAAACATTATTTAAATTAAATTTTAATTATCGACTGAAACAATAAACAATTAAATATTTTTCCATATTCTCCATTAAGAAAGATAGGCGCCAATCGCTTAATATATTTTTATAAGCAGAAAATGAGCGCTCAACATCACATGATGTAATTGGCGAGTATTTCAATTTGCTTACAAGCAATGGATCAATATTTACACCTTCATTCGAAATTTTAGATCCATTAAGAACTTCATATATGTGTTTGATTTGTTCGTAACCGGGATTGTTTTTTAGAACAGAAGAAAATTTTTGTGTTATGATTTTACCGGTTTCAGAGGGTACTGCTTGCTTTACATTTTTCTTGCAATTCTTCTACCATATGTAGGGATTCCGTTAAAGGCAAACTAATGGTTTGTAAATTTTTTATTACCGGAACAAAACATGAAAAATGGTCTCTAATAAACACCACTGGACGGCAAGAAACAAATTTGACAAGATGCCATTTACAAACCTGGCTATTGTTAAAGTATTTGTTTTATCTGATTGTTTAACACTGTGCAAAAACGGTTCTGGAACAGTATCTTCTAATATTCAAATAATTAAATTTGTCAGAAATACGTCCCTTGGCGTCTGTAGTTTCATCAACGGCTATCCAAAACATATTGCCTGCTATTTTAGTTTTGATTTCGTTCATAGTCTTTTCATGAAGAATATCAATATATTTCTTACGTGATATAGATTGGCTAGGAATATGTTTGTCACAGTATTTCGACAAAAATTGTTTAAAGGGTAAACTATCCAACTTTTTTAATGGAATATTAGAAGCCACTAAAGCGTAACACAAATCAGCATTGAAGTTATCAAAATCTGATGTTCCAGTAGCAAACGAAGTAGTAATTAACCGTTGTGTTTTAGAGGAAGCCCGTTTAATGTTTTCCTTGTGAAGTGCTGTAGATACATGCTAATCCACTTGGTACTTCTTTG
>JABXWE010023635.1:0-21321 GCA_014611495.1 Limonius californicus | reverse complement strand
TTAAATAACTCAAAAACCGTACAATCTAGCTATAGGGAATGCCTACATTGGCTGAAAGGTAATCAAAAATGGAATCGAATGAGATTATAAAATACAGGATGTTCCATTTAAAATAAGCGACTTAATAGAGGTCGCAGTTGTCAAAATTCGACTCACATTTCTGAGCACCCTGTACATTTTGGCGCATGTGTAGTTGGTGCTCACATAAGCTCCATCTCTTATAAACATATGGGAGAAAAATTGATTTCTGGAATTTACCATAGCGGAGGTTATTAATTTTTAACTATGGGTTAGTTTTGGCATGAGATTTCATTCAAAACGAAATATCTCAAAAACTATTAATTTTTGATATAGGGAATGCTATTGAAAATGACCTTAGAATAATGAATAGAATTCGATTCCGGCATAAAATATATAGCAAGCCATTTAAAATAACGAAGTTGATACCGACTTCCGGTGTAACCGGAAGTGTCACATAAGTGGCATTATTTTCATTAAAGAGATCAATCCGGAAAACCCCCGTGCATACATTTGCAGTTTCATATTACTGGTAGTTTCGCGAAAACGTCTAATAGGCCACTCACGGTGAAGTACCCTGTATATAGGGTACTCCAAGAGTGGGATGGTATTGCGTTTTAATGTATTCTCAGTTTGAACATTGCTATTCATAGGTGTTTATGATCATCGAATGATATCGTTCTTCGGAGGCCTCCTAATGATGTATTTAACATTATTTTGTACTAGTAAGCGCAATTATAGTCCTTAAGTTGTTTGAGTCTTGCCCGAGTAAGCTATTAATTTTTAGTTCGGGAACGTAAAATTGGGACTGGTTTTTTTTAATTGTTGTTTTGAACGATTATAATTGTGGGGGTTGTGTTATACATTTATTCTTTAAATGGGGTTTGGTTACAACTGGTTTTTCCTTTTATTTCAAACGATCTGTAAATAAGCTACATAAGGGAGATAAGAGATAGAAAAGGTAGGTGATTAACAATCTTAGGGTCCGACTTCCCATTTTACCATCTCGGACAATGTTAGTAGATTACAAGTCGGTGGCGCCTATTAATTAATTTAATTGTTGAAACCTACTCCTTCTTCGATTGGGTTTCCGGGATACTGGCATTTGTCAACTTGTTAATTCCTATCTAAGCAGTGGCGGAGTTTCGAGGTTGTTTTTGTAATTAATCTAAATTTTGTAAGTAGTAAAGATTAAAGGCGTGACACCTGGCCACGAACTGCGCACAAGCAAGGAGGCTTAAGTGGGGACGGAACTCATTCTAAACTTAAACTCCTCACTTGCAACATCGGTATGGTCCGAGAAATACGAGCTTCGATAATTATAAGACTGGTGTGAAAAAAATGTACTTTATTTAAGAGATAATACAATTTAACAATGTTCCCCTTGAAAGTACTCCCTCTTCCCTGAATATACAGGGTTGTATACGTTTTTGCCAATGCTGGAAACAATTTTGGAAGCCTTGTGGTGTGAGGCTGCAAAGTAGGGTTGCCGTTTCTTCGTTTACCTGTTCTATAGTCTCAAAGTGGGTTCCTCTCAACGATTCTTTCAGTTTTGGGAACAGGTAAAAGTCGCAGAGGACAAAATCCGGCGAATACGGTGGGTGATTAAGTACAGAGATTCTTATATTCGCCAAAACTTGCTTCACAGAAAGAGCGATATGGGCCGGCGCACTGTCCTGGTGGAGGATGCAGGCGTTGTTTTTCCATAAATCGGGACGTTTCTTTCTTACACGTTCCCTCAGCTTCTGTAGGAGCTCCAAGTAGTAAGCCTGGTTAACTGTTTCGCCCGCAAGTACCCATTCGATGAGAAAAACACCCTTCATCATGATCATCTTCTTCGCGGTATAAGTCTCTCGGAATGTTCCGCCTCAATACGCCATCTTTTCCTGTGTCTCCCTTGGTCTCGTTTTCCGCTTGGTTTGTATTTCCATGTAAGTTTAGGAAGCCTTTCTTCATCTATCCTTTGTAGATGTTCTGCCCATTGGTTTTTGTAATGGTGTATGTGTTCGCTAATTGGCCATATTCCCAGTTCATTCCTTATGTCTTCATTTCTCAAGTGGCTATTGTTGTGCATTCTTTGACGGACCTTAGGAATTTCATTTCTGATGTTTGGATATGGCTGGTGTCTTTTTGTGTTAGCATCCAGCTTTCACATCGGTATAGCAATGACGGTACTGCCATGGTCTTATAGAACTTCATTTGTGTGTCTGTTCTAGTTTTTTTCCCTATGTTCTTCGTATTGTACCACACATCGCCTGGAATTTTGTTGTTTTTTTTCAGCTTTTCATTGTCGTGATCATCAGATAAGTTGCAACCCAGATAGTTGAAGTGCGATACTTGTTCCAGTGTTTTATTTTCTACTACGATTTTGGTTCTTATTGGGTATTTTCCTTTAAAAGCCATTACTTTTGACTTGTCTGATTATATTTTACAATTGTATTTTTTGGCTGTCTTTGATAAACTTGTCTTAGCTAATTTCACTCAACACTCACTCAACATCGCATCTAAGTAGAGTGTCGAAGACAATCCGAAACCCTGACATACTCCTTGATTTGTGTCTGTATGCTTGTTGCCAATTCTATTCCCACTGTAGATTTTAATTGACGTCTCACTGTATAGATTCTTTATAATTGCTACTAGGTGTCTTGGGATTCCCCTGCGACTTAAGATACTCCATAGTTTTTCTCTGTCTACACGGTCGAACGCTTTTTCATAGTCTACGAAAGCTATGTGCGTTTCCAGATTGAATTCCCTTCTTTTCTCTATAAGTATTTTTAAAGTCAAGACACTGTCGGTGCAGGATCTTCCTTTCCTGAAGCCATTTTAGATTTCTGCAATCATTGTTTCGACGATCGCATTGATTCTATGCGATATTATTCGCGTATATATTTTATATCCAGATGTTAGTAGGCTAATTCCTCTATAGTTTTTGCATTTGCTCCTGTCTCCTTTTTTACTTACATGCAATTCGTTAGGTATTCTGTGTTTCCAGCACATGTTTATAAAATGCAACATTCTCAGTTTAAGCAGTAAGCCTCCATATTTTAAGAGTTCCAAGTTCATGTTGTCGACTCCAGTTGCTTTTCTGTTCCTGCTCTCTTTAAGGGCGTTTTCTAATTCGTCCATTGATATTAGGTCTATATATTGGTTTTCATAAATTGGTTCTTCTTTATCTGTTGTGTTCGATTTCCACCAGAGCTGTTAATAGTATTCAATCCATTTTTCTTCCTTTATGATATTGAATTGCGCTGTTTCTTTCCCTTCTTTATTAAGATGTTTCATAATCTTGTATGCGTGTTCTTGACGTCCATGTATGTCATTCTCTATATTACTTATGTAAGTGTCCCAACTTTCTCTATGTGCGTTTTTTATTTCTCAATTTGCTATTGCGCATCTTCTTCTATATTCTACAATTTTTTCGTTTGTTTTATTACTTAGCATTTTCTGGTAGGCTTCCTTTTTTTCTTGTACTACTTCTTCTAATTATTCATTCCATATCTTTAATCCTGTACGCCTATAGCCTCTATTTCGCATTCCGAGAGCTTTGTTAGCAGCTTGTTTTATATTATTCCATTCTACATTTATGTCTTCACTTGTTGGTTTGTTACATAGCCAATTATTTAGTCTATTCTGCTATAGTATTTTTATTCCATATTCTTGTAATAGATTTACTTTGTATGTCATTCTTTTCTCTATTTTATTTTCTTGTTGTTTCTTGGTTTGTTTCCATCTAGCCTGTAATTCTACCTTTCTTTGTAACATGTAGTGATCTGAGCTAATGTCTTCGCCCCTGAAAACATGTATATCTCTTATAAGTGGGCTTGTATTTTCATTGGTCAGAGTGTAGTCTATGAGTGATCTTGACCCTCGCGGAAGAATGTGTTATTTATTTTTAGGTTATTAAATGCTGCAAATTCTATTAGTTGCCGTCCATTGGTATTCATTGTTGGTTCACCATAACATCCTAGTAGTAGTTGACAGAGGAGACTTCCAGTGCATGGATTGCCTCTTAGTCGCTGGATCATACTGGAAAATCTATGTTTCGTAGCAGGTGATTACTCTTTCCAGCAAATCTCTGCAACTTTCTTCACGGCCGTCTATCTGGTCTTGGGTTAGGTTTTTGGCGACCATTTTCGCATAGACTTTTTGCATGTTCAACTCGTTATATAGAATTTCTCGAACTGTTTCTCTGTTAATATTTACCAGTTCTGAAAGCATTCTCACACTCAGATGTCGATCCTTTCTGATGATTTCATTGACTATTTCAACATTTTCGTCGCGTTCCTCATCTTCGACTGCTTCCCGACTACCGGAAAATCTCTTATGCCACATAAAAACCATTGCACGCGACACATAAGTATGCTCGTAAACTTCTTTCAGCCCGCTGTTAATATACGCCGCCCTTGTCTGGTGTCCGCGATCAGAACTGACCACTACAAGGACGACAATCACCCGTGTGCAAAGATTAGCTTGTCTGGGCATTACGGGCGCAATGCGAACAACCCCGACAGCGGCCGTGGAACTGCTGCCGAGACTCGCGCCCTTTCACCTTGTGATTGAGGCCGAGGCTCGAGCGGCAACGCATAGGCTGATGTGTACGGGACTATGGAAACCGACTCAGGAAAACGTAGGACATGCCAGAATTGCCTCTAAATTGCAGGCGACGGCGGTGTATATGGGGACAACCCCAGGGTCAAACTCAAATTTGCCCTAGGTAAATATTCTACGGTCTTCCAGGGAGAAATCTTCGCGATTACTGCCCGCGCGATAGAAAACCTCAATAGAAGATATAGAGGTAAATACATCTATATTTGCTCGGACAATCAAGCGGCCATTAAGGCCCTAATATCTCCCAAGATAGGGTCTAGGCTTGTTGAAGAATGTCGAGCCACACTCTACAAACTCTCAGCTGAGAATTACGTGAAAATCCATCTACTACAATATGGTAGGTTTTACACAAGCCTTTCTACTCTACTACCTTGCTACCTCATGTACATATTGAATCGACGGCCGGCTAAGGCAGTCTTAACATCCTCGAAGGGGACGCGGAGGACGCCGAAACGTCGAAAAAAGAACGTAAAAATCGGCATAAAAACTTAGTCGGCGTTCCCCTTCGGGGATGTTAGAACCGGCCGACGATGCGCCGTACTTATGCGAATAGATTGAGCTTGCGACCGACCCGCTGCGATGACGTGGACACGTGCTGGACGTCAATTCGACCTTTCAAATGAGGTGTCACTTGACCCCCATTACCAAAAAAAAAAAAAATAGTTCAAGATGGCGTCTAGCCGCCATTTTAGGGGGGAGGACATTTTACGACTGCACTGTATATAATTTATTTGAAAATATTCTAATTTAATACAGTTTTTCCCAATCTCCCTATTTGTCTGCTCTTTCTTCTATTGTATGAACCTTTTTTAAAAACTATTGTAAAGTATGTATCAACTTCAAGTAAATTTAGACCATTTCTGATTTCAAGACAACAATTTGTACCTACATTTGAAAATGATATTATTCAACATTATCTTCCTCAATTGTCCTATCTGCTTGCTATTTCTTCATGCTTGTATGGAGCTCTTTATACATTTAAATTTAAAGCTTTGAGTAAATCAAGGCAATTTTAAAGCAAAAATGTTTATTTATATTTGAAATTCTAGAATTCAAAATTGTTTACCTTAATCTCTTGAATTGTTTGCTCTTTCTTTATATATTATATAGACCGTTTTTAATCATATATTCTTATAAAAAAATCAAGTATTTGCAAAGTAAAAATGTTACTATAAGGTAACTTACGTATTGTTTAGGTCAATCTTTATCATTAAAACGAAACCATCGCCATCTAGTAGATAAACTGGCCATTCTAAATCTTCCCACTTCTCCTTTCTTGAGGCTTTGTCCAATGACATGTCAGCAAATTGCCTTTTCAATGATTTTTGGTATGTATCCTTGGCTTTCGTTTCAACTAGGAATCGATTTGATGATTTCAGAATACCTAAAACATAAATAATATGGATACATTTAAACATTTTGTAGTTTATTCAAGTTCATTTATTATTTTTTCCAATTGCAGGGGTTTCAAGAAGTCTGTAATTTAATCTCTGGGTTACCTGGAACATTTGATGATATTAAAATAATTGTCAATCAAAATTTCGGAGATCTCGAAAATGGGTAGGATTAATATGAACTACTTTTACATACAAATTTTAGATAATTTCAGAAATATTCATAAATTTTAATATTAGTAATATTTTTAGGTTTATATCATGTACTTACTGTTTAACTGGTTTCCTTTCATGAAGCTTTCTTCTGCAGAAGTTTGATCATTGGACAGTTCTGGTGGGCCAAAGTCAAAATCGACGGCGGTTTCGCCAAGAAGACCTAGGAAAAATGATTTGGTGCCAGGCATTACACCTGTGGGTCTTTGTCCCACTGTGTATACTCCGAGTGCAACTGCAGATGCGTTTACAACGTTGTATAGCCTGAAAATGCAAACAAAGAAATAAAATATACATAACCATACATTAAAAAAAATTTTTATAGATAGTATGTGATTTTGTAAGCAAATACAGTAGAACATTCTAAAAGTGATTTTCACTGTCTACAACTAAGCAATGCGTTCTGGACTGTTTTGGCAGA
This sequence comes from Limonius californicus, assembly GCA_014611495.1. Classification (NCBI taxonomy): domain Eukaryota; kingdom Metazoa; phylum Arthropoda; class Insecta; order Coleoptera; family Elateridae; genus Limonius; species Limonius californicus. Next base: position 14,667 of record JABXWE010023635.1, on the reverse strand, counting down.
GATTTGTCACCTACGTCATGTAACTAACTGATAATTGAATTGCCGCTTTAAATATTATTGCCAACTCTTGAAAATTATTTTTGTATTAAAAGAAAGGGCGGCGTTTATACTTACATTAAAATAAAAAATCACTATTTAATACAATTTTTGAAAGGATGTGTAAGCAACTCATTGTTTTAAATTTTATTTTGTATACAGAGTTTCCAGGTGTATTGAACCATAAGTAAAATACGTAGGATATTATATGTTTCTTGGTTTTATGTCCTGAGCATGCTTCGGTTGAAGGTGACAATGATGAATGATTATTCTATTTGAGAATAATGTGAAATTAAGTAATATCAAAAAATATTCATAAATTTAATTCCAGAGTAATAAAGTAAAGCGCACCTGGCTACCACTTTAACCTTGTTTACGGTAGTTAGTGCCATGGTGCAGTAACTCAGAGGGACCCACGGTTTTGGGTACTCTCCGAGATACCAGGATTGCAGCGCGTGAGTGTAGGTTTTCAGTCACGCATCCAAGTGGTGACCGTGCGGATCGTTGCTTAACTCGAAGTACTGTTTGACCAGTACTCGTATTTGTCCGCCACGCTGCTCCTTGCCGGAGTAATAATGAGTTTTTTATCTTTTTTTTTTACGGGGCGGTTAAGATAGATGTCTTATCAATCCAGCTAAAACACTAAAATATTCTAATTATATTGCTTTCAATAATAGTAATAGTATAGCTCGCATTCTTAGCGAAAGTATAGTGGGGTCATAAAATCTCGAAAAATACAATTTCCTACATATATTGCACGGTTCCAACTTTTTTATTTTTAAACTTGTTATTGGATATTTTGGCCATTTTAAATTGAAATGCCATTGTGTCACATATCAATGTATTGTAAATTTTACTTCAACTAAGATTCTCACAGAAGAGGGAGCCATTAGTAGTTAAAAATAAAAACATCATATCAACTCCGGCCAAACCGGAAGTAAAAACTAAGGCACAAAATGCTTAAAGCTGTGCATTTAGAAGATATATCTTAGTTTAAAATAAAAGGTTAGGAAACAAAAAGTTATATGCGTTACACCATCTCGAGGTCACCCGGTATGCATATAATACGTTTCAGTTGGTTTTGATGTCACGTATAGCAAATGCAGATTTTGTTATATTATTTAAATTTTGTAAAATGCCTTTGAAGTTATTAATATTAATATTATTGTATTCTTCCCAAAAATGGTTGTATATCTATCACATTACAGCAACCTTGAGAAGTGTGTATTAAATTTACAATTGTTTTTTTTTGTTAAATCGATCTATATTTTCAGTGAAATTTGAATAACAATGCGTTAGCCTACAGATACACAGTGGTGTAAAAAAGTTCTGCATCACCATTTCTTGAAGTTTAGCTACATTTTTGGCATAGTTTCCAAAAATTACTTTTAAATATTTGATTTTAATGACTACGTCAACAATTTATCCTTAAATAGGTACCTAGAACTCTATAGAATACAATTCTTTTCTAAAATCGATAATTAGTTATTCGCCCATTTTCTAATGGGATCATTAAAATGCATTTAACATGAAACTTAAAAGCATGAGTAGGAGAAATACTTATTACTCGTATGTTATGAGTAGAGAACGGATTTTATGCAAACTGTAATGTAATTTTTGCATATCTTGCAAAACAATCGATAATGTAGACGAATCACGGTGTTTATAGTTAATTAATACTAATTAATTAATGCATATTTTGCATATTTAGGCAAAGTCTGCATATTTAAACGTTTTATGCATATTTATGCATAAATTTTATATTTCTGAATAAATTTTATATTTTTATTTTTTTTCAATTGGTTTCCAATTTTGTGTGACAGTGGTTTTTTATAACATCATAGCTTGTTTTGCATTTTGTATGAGTAAGGTCGCAGATAGTTTATTCTAAACGTAATTAATTTTCTCAGAAGTCGGGTAAACACTAGGTTCTGCAGTAGGCCCTTGTTTATTGTAGATAGATCTTGTATATTATAATATTTCTTTGAACGTTTAAATCCCTTTTAACACTTCATTCTTTCTAAAGTACTTGTGCTTGCTGTTAATAATTTGCTGCTATTGTAGTTTAAGGCTTTGACTACAATGTTTCAATTATTTTATGATGCATTTCTGGTGAAGTTCATTGTATTTGTATAAATCTTTACCTTTAATATTTGAAATGTAGTTCTCAGAGTAGCTTGACATATTTATACTTTTAAGACATGTCATTCAAAATACCCTACCACATGTAAGCCCTTGTTATGAATAGCTATTTAAAATTACATGTTTTACTCTTTCAATACGGGATTACGGGAAATTCCGAATTATTTACAATCTTAAGTGTCTTTAAAGTAGCAAATCCCTACTCCCTCCTGGGTTAAATTTGAATTTGAAGAGGTGAAATTGGGGCAATTATTTTGGAAAAATTCGGTAATGAAAAAGAATCCTGGGTATGCTGTTTTAAAAGACATACAGTTGTCGAAGAATTAAATTAAGATCCTAATATAATTACAAAATTTGCAAATGCCCCATGCACGTCGGTAGATGTAGAACGATCGTTTTCAATTTACAAATACATGTTTACCGATAGAAGACATAAATTTCTTCTTGCAAATTTTGAAAAACATTTAGTTGTAAGCTGTTTTCATAATAATGAATCATAGTTTAAAATTTAGCATAAGCTGATTAGTAGTGATAACTATAAGTATAATTAATTATTCTGTATTGCTGTAATTTTGTTAATAGAATAAAATGTATTAAACATGTTTTGTTATTTGTGAATTTTAATGCGTATATTTGTTTTTAACTTTTTAACATTTATCAATTTATCATAAATCGTTTTTAAAGTCGATTCTGAACATATGCTATTGCATATGCAAGTGCATATTTTCAGAATTTACTGCATATATTTAAAAAGAGTGTGCATATATATATGCGCATTGTTCCGCAATAATCGACTGCATATATTCCGTTCTCTAGTTATGAGTATATATATAACAATGGCAAAATGCCATCCGAAAAGAAACCGTTTAAATTATCGGGTGAAAAACGATATGAAATAATTTTTCATCATAAACAAGGAGCTTCCAGTCCTGAAATAGCTATGAAAGTGCAGTGCAGTCAATCTACAGTTATTGGAGAGATCAAAAAATACTATCAGACGGGAAAAATTGAAGATAAACCCCGCAGTGGTCGTCCGAAAAAAAAACATCAGTGAGAGACTGCAGTGTATTGCGGAGGACGAGCCTGGTAGACAGAAGTCTTAATTCGACAGATTTAACCAAAATATGGTCCGAAGCGACTGGTGTAAGTGTATCCACTTCTACTGTAAGACAGAGACTTCTTAAATCTGGACTTCGGGGTTGAAAAGTCCCGAAGAAACCTCTCGTAGCACAAAACCAAAGGTTCCACCGTTTGAGATGGGCAGAGGATCATCACCATTGGGGCCCAAAACAATGACAGAAGGTATTATTTAGTGATGAATCTACTTTTAACATTAACAATCATGCTGGAAACACATATGTTAGAAGATTTCCCGAAGAAGAATTTTCACGACAGTGTGTTCTGTCAACAATTAAACATCCAACCTTTGTCATGATATGGGGCTGCATGTCTACTAAAGGTGTTGGTAGACTTCACGTTGTATCTGGCATGATGAATGCAACCAAATACATTGATATCGTACAGGAGAAGATGCTGCCTAGTGGAAAAGAGTTATTTCCTGACGAAATCTTTATCTTTCAAGGTGATAATGCTCCTTGCCACAAAGCAAAGGTTGTTAAATCTTGGATGTAGACCAATAAAGGTAAAAGAATAGACTGGCCAGCACAATCCCAGGACCAAAATTTTATTGAAACCTTATGGCAGAGGATTTATAACATTATTTCAAGAAAAAAGCCCACAAAAAAAGTGGAATTAATCGAATCCCTAATTGATGCCTGGTATCGCTGCATTATGAAGGAAGAATTGCAAAAACGGGTTTCTTTCTATGCCAAAAAGGTGTGAATTAGTTATTCAAAACAAGGACGGCCTGTTAGGTATTAAAACAGTTTAAAATAATTAGTGTGTATTGTAATAAACCTTGTAGGTGTAGACTACATTGTTATATATAATGTGGGTAACGGAAAAAAGATCACTGGAAAAAGCGTCACCGGAAAAAATCATGGAAAAAACGTCACTCGGAAAAAACACCACCGGAAAAAACGACACCGGAAAAAATATCACTCGGAAAAAACGTCACCGGAAAAAACGACACTGGAAAAAGAAAACACCTGCAAAAAAGAAAGCCAAACAGGAAATTTCACACAGTAAAAGTCTGCACCCTCACTGACGACTTAATTGCAGTTTCATGGTCAATAATGCTGGACCTGTCTCTTACCTGGATAGATAGAGGATACAATTAAATTAGTATGTAAATAAGATAAGACAAATACTTCTTGTATTATCAACTTATTTTGTATAAAAGGAGAGGGCAAAACTACCCTTTCATCAGTCGTAAGTGCTGCATCTTGTGATTAGTTGCTAAGTCGTGCTTTCAAAGTGTAAAATTCTTGGTAGAAGATGGAAGTTATTAAAAGTAACAAGGGAAAACCAAAACTATGTTTCTGAGGTTATATGTACACCGTATACAAAACTTGTAGTGATCACCTGATATGGCGTTGCAGCAAATCATCGTCCTTTAAGGTATGTAACATTATTTTAATTATTTAGATCACAACATATCTAAACAAAAAAAGATTTTTTGAGTCCTAGCTTGAAATGAAATTTAAAATGAAAGTAGTATTTTAATGATATTATTTTGTCAATTATAGTGCAAAGGAACTCTCCACACTACACTGGAAAATGGAGATCCCAGTGCCAAAAATCCCCACAATCATCCAGCTGATGATGACTCAGTTTCTGCCCACAAAAGTGGCCAAGTAATGAAGGAGAGGATTAAAGATACGATAGCGAAACCATCTCAAGTATTTGCCGAGGAAGTCTCAACAATAGAAGACAGAGTAAAGGGAAAGATTCCCTTAGAAGACCACTTTAAGAGGATTCTTCGAAATCATAAGAAGAATGGAAACCCTAAAACCCCCACTAACCTAGAGGAATTAATAATTGAAGGTAAGAAAATGCCATTTCAGTAGTATTAGCAGTGTATTATATTTAAAAATCTATGAATTACAAAACCGCTAAGTAGACAATATATTATATTTTTTTTAAATATTAATATTTTATTTGTATAATTATTGCAGGAGAACGGACATCGACGAGTGGACCAAACCCGGAGAGATTTTTGCTTTTTGATAATAGAGCCTTCGAAAATGAGGATGAGGGCAGAATCATCATTTTTAGTACTGATAAGCAACTGCAACCTTTCTTCCGCCACTTCTTGGTACATCGATGGCAATTTTTCTTAGGCTCCACCTTTTTTCCAGCAGCTATATGTTGTTCGATTGAAAAGATCAGGACTTTTCGTAACTGCTGCATATGTAGTATTGGAAAGAAAAACGGAACGAGCTTATGAATGTATGCTGCAATATATTTTAAGAGAATGCGAGCAAAAAGGCTTTTACCCAGAAGCGAATATTGTGTATATGGATTTCGAAAAAGCCACAATGAATGCTGTGAAATCTGCATTAGGTGATGAAGTTATTGTAAGAGGATGCTTTTACCACCTGTGCCAAAGCACTCATAGGAAAGTGCAAGAGTTAGGCCTGCAAAATGACGAGAGGTTGATCAGTTTCGTAAGAATGTTAGATCGTTTGGCTTTCCTACCTCTTGAAGGAATGGAGTTTTTGAGGGATCACCCCGACGCGGCAACATATATGAATCTAGTAGATTATTTTGATCAGACGTATGTCACGGTAACGTACAGGAGAGTTGGGAACCAGCAGGGAGGAGCGAGATTCCGACGTAACGCTCCAGCATTTCCTCCAGAAACGTGCAATGTGAACGAAGTTGTGATAGCTGGTGCAGACAAAGCTAACAACAGCATTGAAGGTTTGTATTTTTACATGGTCTTCTATTTTTCTATTTTACTCATTCAGTATATTTTCGTTTTCAAGTTGGAACAATCGTTTTAGTCACTTGGTTGGTGTTAAGCACCCATCCATTTGGTTACTTATCACCAAAATGAGCAAGAGTTATCAGTGGACTATACGAAATTAGAACAACTGAACACGCGACCCACTCCCAATCCACGGAAAAATCCCACCTATGAGCGGCTTCAGACAACACTGCGCTCATTATGTATTGAGTACAACGAAGGTACGAGACCATTGGCTCAATTTCTTAGTGCTGTTGGTCACACTATAAGATCGCGTCCAAATTAAAACTTAATTTATTGTTGCTAAATGTAATAATTATATTATTATTAATTTTTTCCTAATTATAATGTATTTCTATTCTTTGAAATATATACTGTTTTATTTAATCGCACAATTTCTGAATGTACCTTTCCATTTTCGGGTATCTTATAATATTATAAAAGTAGTTATTTAAAGGATGTCTTTCTCCAGGTGATTTTTTTCCGGTGACGTTTTTTCCGAGTGATAATTTTTCCGGTGTTGTTTTTTCCGGTACCGTATTTTCCGGGTGACGTTTTTTCCGTGACTTTTTTTTTCTGGTGGTGTTTTTTCCAGCGATCCTTTTTCCTAAATTCATATAATGTACTATTTTTCTGTTTCTGAATAAATTTTACATATCAAATTGTTTCTGTATTTTCCTGGATCAACATTTGGGTTATTATCATTATTAGTATTGTGTTTAAGTACCTGTATTATATTTGCAATGATGAAACGAAAGATATTTGAAAAACATGGGTTTAACCTGCAATTTATCTTATTTGTGCATCGGATGCAGAACTTTTACACACCACTCTATATCAGACAATTTTTATGCAAAGTATAGTTACACAATAAACGAAGGACGGCACATCAATCGCTGTTATTTAACTGCAAGCAACTATAAACAGCCTGTATATTACGGTCAAACTGAACAATTGTATATTTTATAGGAAAATCGGTTCATTCTTGTAACTCAAATTGCCCTACACAAACGCTTACTTTTAAAAGCATACAGTCCGTTTTTAGTTGGTTTGGGAGCTACTTATAGCAATAACAACTATAGAACTTTTTGGGAAAACCCTGAAAACGCCAATTTTATTTTCTAAGAAGACTAATGTATTTTTCCTATCGGCTGTTGTTCCTGCGCTATGACGTGATCATTAATTTTTTAAATGGCAACCCCTTTCTTCCTTCTTATTTTGACAGACCTCCTTAACCATTTAAATAATTAGTATCGCAGATAACATTTTCTTTAGCAAAAATAAGTTAAAAAATACGAAATATGTTTTTATTGAAAATAAGAACATTGTGAAAAGAATTACTTAACGGAAACATTCAAAATGTCCACCATTAACGAGTTGACATTGACCAGCACGTGTGAAAATAATTCACTACATCTGTTTCTTTAGAAACGTTAAATGGTTGATTTTGGGCACATTTGTGAAATAGTGGCAAACGTCTTTTCAATAAAAAAAATTGCGTTTAACTGAACGGGAAAGAATAGACATTCTAATGATGGTTGGATACGGCGATAGATTAAAAGCTCACGAGAGAGCTTGAAAACATCCCAATACGCCCCCTATTGCAAGATCTACAGCGAGAAAAATAGTTACAACATTTGTGGAACCTGGGATTACAGTAGTTTGAAAAAAAAAACTCTCATAAAATAAGCTTGGTGCAGGAGTTAAATGAAGATGATCCAGATCGTCGATTTCAGCTTTATGAAGAATTAATGTTACGTTGTGGTGACAATTTCAACTTTTAAATATTATATTTTCTGATAGGGCGACTGTTTGTCCGAATGGTTCAGTAAACACTAACAACTGCAAATATTGATCACAAGAAAACCCGCACTGTTATCAACAATCAAAAAAGTCAATATCGAGGAACAGTGAATATATGAGTGGGAATGATAAGACATCGTCTTCTGGGACCCATATTCTTTTGAAGAAAATTTAAATGCGGCTCGATATTTAGATTTAGAAACACAGGTTTTGAGTTAGTTCTAGCTCTAGCAATTCTTTTTTCAAACAATGAAGATCCTGATATGTCCCAACCAAGCATTTGGCTTCAACAAGATGGAATTCCTATTCATTTTGTTGTACAAGCCCGGCAATTTCTTGACGATATGTTCCTTAATAGATGGTTAGGGCGGCGAGAACCGTTTGAGTGGCCTGCGCGATCGCCTGACTTAACGCCGCTACATTTCTTTCTATGAGGTCACGTGAAATCGCGAGGTTACACTAGCAGACAAAACAATTTAGACGATTCAAATTGTAAAATTCGTTTAAAAATAGAAAATTATTCAGCGTGCGATACTAAGTGTTTACATATGTGCTGGTCAATGCCGACTGGTTAATGGTGGGCGATTTACACATTTTGTTAAGTAATTATTTTCATAATGTTCTTGTTTTGATAGACAAATTTTTATGTTAGGAAGTGTCTTTTCAAATTGGGGTTTCCCGCAAAAAACACATTAAATATCAAAATTATGAATTTTGTGCGAAACTTTACCACCACACTGTATAACTGCAAACAGTTACAATCAATTTGTAGATTGCTACTAAAAAACGTACCTTAGGGCATTATCTGATGTAAGCACCAAAATGTGTGTGTTGTTCTGACTTGCTGGATGAAATCTCACTTGTCGGATTTGAATACTCGGATGGCAGGTAAGTAGACGTTCATCTAAACTGTGACTTCTGAAAAAATAAACAAAAGTAATTATTTACAGACAGTCACCTAGAAGTACAAAATAGGGTGTTTGTCGGACCTCCAAAAAATATAAAATACCGCTTTATTTATGAAAAGCGCAATTTTTCCGCGACGCTGATTTGGGTTCTTGCTTTACTTTACACTCATGCAAATTCAAATATTTATCATTTCGGCTAAACGGCAATAAATTGTTAACATTTTCACGGCAAATTAAGTACGATAAAGCAGAGCGGAAGGAAGCTTGAATATATATTAACAAAATTAAAATTAAAAAGTACGTTGGCGGAATTAAAGTAAATTGGTGAAATATTATTGCGCAGCGTTCGTCCGGGCAACAGCTTAGCAAAATTCGAGTTTAATAAATTTCACAAGCCATGTATTTCGGGACACGGGCCAAAAAATCTACCACGACAAGAGACACTCTAGTTTATTGCTGGAGGTACACATACCAAGCGTAAAGTAATCAGAAGTTTTTGCAGAATTAAAACTAGAAGGTAAACCGTCCAAAATAAATGAACTGGGCTATTTACAGAGTTTTGCATAATCGTTTGCGGGGTGGACAGATTGGGAAATAATGTATGATCAAGGCAATTTTAGATAAAAGGTGGCTACGGTAAATGAAAGTCTTGTCTTAACTTCGTTCCTTCAACTAAAATAATTTTATACTATTGACAATATGGTTAGAAAATGTGTCACTACGAGGGTTGCCTTTTATATTTCGGGATTAGAGAACAAAAATAAATATTTATTATCGAAAATGGCTTTATTGTTTTTAAAAATATTCTCCACGAAGATCGATACTCTTTTGCATGCGTATGAACCAATTTTCGAAGTACTTTTTCCACTCCAAAACATGCATTTGGAACGCATCAACCGCTTCTTCAGGTGTCGAAAAACGTTGACCTAGCAAATTATTTTTGATATTCGGGAATAAAAAGAAGTCATTGGGTGCCAAATCAGGACTACATGGCGGATGACTCATCAAATCGACGTTTTGCGTGCTTAAAAAGTCACTTGTTCGAGCCGATGTATGAGAGCTCGCATTATCGTGGTGGAGAATGATCCGTCTTCGGCGGTTGGTTTTCCTTATTTCTCCGAAGACTTGTGGCAAACAAATGGTTGTGTGCCATTCAGAATTGACCGTTCTACGTTGCACCAATGGTACGGTTGAGGCATGTCCAGTTTTTCCGAAATAACAGGCGACCATCTGCTTCGAAGTGCTTCGAGCACGAACGACTTTCGTTGGGTTTGGCTCGACTGCTATTTACTTTCGGGCTCATACGCGTAGATCCACGATTCGTCACCTGTCACGATGTCATACACATTTTTTGAAACACCGCGTTCGAATTTTTTAAGCATTTCTTGCGACCAATTGTCAAATTATGTGGGATCCAACGCGAACAAATCATTTTTAAGTTGAAATGTTCATGCAATGGTGAATGTATGCTGGTCCTACTAATGTGCAAGGATACCTCAATCTCAAGATAAGTCACATGACGATCTTGCAGTATCAGTTCACGCACCGCATCAATGTTTTTCGGAACAACAACCGATTTTGGACGACCTTCACGAAATTCGTCGTTGAGCAAATTACGGCCACGATTGAGTTCGGTAAACCATCGATAAACACTGGTCCTTGACGGTGCTTCATCGCCAAAAATTGAATTAGGTTCATCGATGCACTGTTGTAAAAAATAATCGAAAATGTTCACGACTTAATTCCATTTTGTGGCCGATATGAATTTTTCAAGGTACTGTAAACAACACAAACAGCGCTCGAATGTCAAAATGTTCTGAGTACGTATACCGTCAAAATGTTCTGAGTACGTATACAGTCAAAAATGTCAAACTGTACGATAGTGACGTCAGTTGTCAGATGGCAACACTAGGGTTGCCCAATCCCGAAATATAAAAGGCAATTCTTGTATTATGAATATTTTGTATACGAGGGCTGTTCTCTTTTTGCTGAGCCTAGTAAAGTAATACATAATTTATAGACAAAACAAATTTATTTATAATTTTTCAAAGTATTCCCCTCCACAGTCAATGCATTTTTGCATCCATGAAAACCAATCTTTAAAACATTTTCTCCAATCTTTCCGCGTTAGGTTATTTATTTAATTTTTCAATGCATCAATCGCTTCTTCGGCCGATGTAAAACGTAAACCCCGTAACTTATTCTTTACAAGCGGAAATAAAAGAAATCATTAGGTGCTACGTCTGGACTATACGGCAAATGACCCATTATTGCAATATTTTGGGTATTCAAATACTCAGTCGTTCGAGCAGCAGTGTGCGCCCGAGCGTTATCTTGATGGAAGATGATGCTTCCTCTTGGACATTTTTCGCGAACATTTTGATGCGAACAAACTGGGTTTCAGCATTAACAGAAGACGATCCTCCAGTGCTACAGTGGAAACATGTCTAGTAATTCCAAACAACGTGTTTCGGCTGTTTTCACCAACCCGTTTTGTTGGAGCCGATTCGTTCTCAAAGACCGAAACTGTCGACTGTTGCTTTCTTTCGGAATCATAGCAGTACATACATGTTTTATCACCTGTAATGATGTTGTACACCACATGAGAAGATCCACTGTCAAAACGATCCAATGTAGATCATTCTACACGGTTTTATTTTTGAACTGGAGTCAAATTATGGTGAATCCATCGTGCACAAAGCTTAAGTATCATCAAATGTTTGTGTAAAATTGCTTTCACACCTATCTTTAAGTTGCTTGAATATTCCTGGCAGTAACATGCCAGCTCTATTCAGCCATATTTCGTACAAGAGCAATATTCTTCTCGGTAACTGCCGTTTTTGGCTTAGGAGCTCGAAAGTTGTTATTTAAGGAAAGTCGGCCGCGTTGAATTTCATTGTACCACAGCTTTACGGTAGCTAAGAAACACAACTTGTCACCAAACACTCGATTGATTCCCTCACAACATTCTTTACGGTTTAAGCCACGCGTGAAATTGTAAAAAATTACAGCTCGATAATGCTCTTTATTCAAATCCATGATTTCTTGGGGAAAGGATTACTTTAAGATTATGTATTTTAAAAACCTTCAAGTATAGTTGACAACTTTCATTATAATTAAATTTTTAAACAACTACGTAAAAATATCAAGCAAAATTTGTTTAAAATATCACAGTCTGTTAGATAGGCTCGGCGGAAGGAGAACAGCCCTCGTACTTATTGTAAAAAAATTATTATAATTAATGGTAAAATAGGATTTAACTGCAGTCTAATTTGCTGAAGATGAGCTCCGATATAACGAGATTCTGGATATAACGCGCTTTCGCGAAGTAAATGTTTGAATTTGCATTGTTTACTGTATTGTATTTCCCGCTTACAGCAATCACTCTTTCTGGCAACAACAAACAAAAATAGAGAAGTGTAATGGCCTTCCTGGGCTTGGAAGAAGCGTTCGACGGCATACCAAGAAAAATAGTATGGGATACTTTGAAGAGAAGGGAGGTGGGGAAAAAACTGAGGATAGGAAGACAAAGTTTATACAGAAACCACAACTACGTAAGAACCAATAATTTACAATCAAATGAGTTCCCAGTAGAAGAGGCTCTAAACTTTAAAGCAAGGAGGTGTACTAAGTCCGACACTGTTTACAATCATCATGGACGATATTATGAAAGAACTAAAAGGAAAAGTACATAAAGTAAACGTAGGTTATAGGAAACTACGGCCAGTAAAGCTAGCGGAATCTGCATTCGCGGACGATCTAATTATATGTGCGGAAGGGGAAGAACAACCAAAAGAAAATCTAAGGTGGGTACAGAGACTGAGTAAAAGAAACATGAAAGTCAATACAAAGAAAACGAAGATAATGGTGATTGGAAACGAAAACCAAAAAATAGACGTAAGAATTGATGGCAATAAACTGGAATAGGTTGATAGTTTTAAATATCTTGGGGGGATAATACAAGGAAATGGGAAAATGGAACACGAAGTAAAGGAAAGAACCAACAGTGCTGCAAAAACGTACCATCCTCTCAACAAAACATTTATAGACAACGAAGAAATAAGTAAGAAAACAAAAATGACAATATATAAGACGATATATAGGCCAATACTACTTTATGGATGCGAAAGTTGGGTACTAAACAATAGTTTGAAAAGCAACGTCCAGGCAATGGAGATGAAATACCTACACGACAAAATACGGAACGAGCAAATAAGAGAAGAGTTGGATGTAGAACCCATAACAACAAGAATTGAGCAGCAGCAGCTAGGGTGGTTTGGGCATCTTATAAGACAAAGTGAAGAAAGACAAGTGAGGAGCGTGCGGGTGGCAAAAGCGCAAGGGAAGAAAGGCAGAGGGAGACCAAGGAAATCATAGGAAGGAACAGTGGCGGAAGCACTGAAGAAGAGAAAAGTGGAATGGAAAGAGGCCACAAAGATAGCAAAGGATAGAAGACAATGGAAAAGGCTTGTTTACAGTACAGACAATAAAGACTAAAGAGACTGCAAAGAAATTATGCACCTTCACACCTAACCGGTAGAGAAGGTTTCTGATTATATGTATATATATATATATATATATATATATATATATATATTGCTGTGATATTATAATGGGCGGGGGGGGGTTAAAAAGTTTCATTATAATTTGTTGTGTAAATTAATATTTAAAAAAAAATGGGATTTGACACCTTGACAGTTTTCCCATCTGTCATAATCTTTGTAATTTCATTGGTTGTCAAGTAAAAGTAAGCTTCTAAATTCGATTAAATAATTGAATTATTCACTTTTGAATCGCCGTCGGGACAAGACGTGTTGTCGGCGTCGAAATCTTCCCCGCCAGTCAACGATTACTAAATTTTAAATTAGGGATTAGTTTTGTGTTTTTTTGGAATGTCATAAAAAATGTATTATTTAAAAAGAGAATACAGCATCATCAAACGAAGTGTGCTTTTATCGTCGCAAAATAAAAAAAATGGCAAAGAACGATATGACGGGAAGAGCCGGCAGTCCACGGAGAGCTGTACCAACCAGGTGGAGGTGAATGCAATCTGTGTACCAGATGGATAGCTGTCCAGGGGCATTTTAGCGTGCCTAACTACAGTGTAAAGGTTGGTGCTGATAAAAGATAAACTAGTTACGGTGACATTAAAGCAAAGTGAGGGTTGTAAGAATTTGCACGAGTTATTTTTTTAACGTTTTCAACTTTTTGAATGAGAAGAAGCCACGAGTAGAGACTAGAGACACTTTTTTAATTCCCTGAGATAACAGTTTTATGTTTGAGCTAGTTGATGTAAGTTGTTTTTTTTTACCATGACTTTAATTACATAGTAACTTTTTGGCGCCCAACGTGGGGCGATAATGATAATTATTAATGGATAACTACAGCAATATATTGCCATGATATTACTGACACCCTAATTAATAAACACCATAAACATTATGTTTGTAAACTAATTATACTAATTTTACTACATAAAGGGTTGTTGAATCGAAGTTACAGCAGATTATTTGCTTGTTAATTCATTTCCGATGTGGTATGTTAGCATCGTAATTTCTATATGTGGAGACATCCTAGTACAGGTGGAGTTTTTCTTTTTGTATGTCATCGTTACACAGACTTTATGTATCGTTGATAAGATTGGTACAGGCAGATTCTGAAATTATCATGTAAATTTTAAAATTCATATAAAGTTATCATTTGAACAAGGTTAAAATGTTAATTTGAATATTTAAACGAGTTTGTAATGCAACGATAATTGTTCTTATGATTAATTTGATATTAAAGCAAGCTTTGTAATGTGTTATGCAACTAGATTCATTTGAAATTTTTATAGAAATTAAAATTTATTAAATTTGTAAGGTTAAGGTTATAATTTTGGACTGACTTCAATAGAAAGGTGATTTA
>JABXWE010023634.1:0-19966 GCA_014611495.1 Limonius californicus | reverse complement strand
CACCCTCTTGAGGGTTGATTACAACACGAGGCATACAACTGTTACACATAATTCGATAAAAACAATTATTATTCACAGGCGAACCCACGCACTTGCCAGTAAATTGATATAAATCACCAGACGTCATACAGTTCTGTGTGTCAAAAGGAATATCGATAAATCTCCTCAAAATTGAATTTTGCTTAGATCTGCCATCCGACTACGAACTATAATTAAATTTCGTGAGTTGGCTAAAACGCAGATTACTGTTTTACTTCACTGTTCAAGTTTCATCGACGTAGCTTAAGGTTTATTCAATATGAGTCTAGTTAGGTTAACTCAAGCGCCAAAATTCTGTATTTATCAAATAAAGTACAAACTGGGAAGTTCTTCATGAAAAACGAAGAAAAAAATTATTTGTAAATCTGCTCATAGCAACGGAAAATGTAGTTGACGATGCAATGGAAATCAACTCCTGAGACCCATGGAACCAATAGAACTATACATTGCCCTCGAGTTATCAAAGAAATTATATGAAAGAAAAGGAAATTGAGGAGAAAATGGCCAATCATCCATGCTCCTAGTGATAAAATTATACTAAATCGCGCTCTGAAACAAATAAAACTTACTCAAGGAATTAAGAAATACAAAAATACATAAATTCTCGAGTAACCCGGGTATGACCTGACCACCGGCAAACTCCTGAAAGAACTTCCACCAGGAGCTTTTAAGCTGGTATAATGTTGAATAGTATACTGAGATTGGGTACTAGCCTACTCAAAGGAAAGTAGCCTACATCACGTTTATATAATAACCTGGTAGAGAAGTAAGAGACTTAAAGTCATATTGACCAATCAATCTCCTTCCTATTCTCTCCAACTTTGCGAAAAGATGTTTCTTTAACGTTTAAAGTAAATTTCAGAAGATTATGTTTTAAATCCGAGCTATCAATTTGGCTTGAGACATCATTCAACCATCCAACAGGTATACAGAGTTGCTCGAAAAATAAAATATGATTTATAACACAAGTGTTCTGCCCTTTTTCTCAATATATCACACGCCTTTAATAATGTATGGCATGAAGGCTTGTTATACAAATTAAAGAGGCTTCTACGATACACTTTTCAAGAAATTTTAAGATCATATTTTACCAATAAATACTTTTTTTTCAAATAGTGAGTCCATACAGATATCAAATTTGGAATGGCGCATGGCAACGTTCTCGGTCCAACGCTATACTTTATATAAGCAGCCGATCTCCCAACAACAGCCACTACATTACCGGCTGCTTTCGCTAACGATAGGTCTATAATCATATCACACAATAATCCTACTTGGCATCTCGATTTCTGCAAAATCTATTTGAAAAAATTTAAATACGGTTAAAAACCTTTTTTTTTAATGTATATTTCTTTTTGCAGTCTGTACACAAACAATAAGCAAAACATATGTTAATAATAGATAGAAGGCATGAAACAATGGCATGAATGTTGAAATCCAACGATTTACAACACAGTAGTTACTTTAAAAACATATTATTTGTTAACTAACACAGATCACTACAACAACTTAACTAATGAAATCTATGATGTAGATCTAACGGGTTATGTCTATTTAATCTTTGTAGGTTTTCACTATTGTCCAGCAGGTTCAAAGCCAAAACATTTGGATGGTATTCTAATCTGCTTAAGTACCTTTCACTGAATTTAACTATCACATTTTTTACTGAGTCAACTTTCAAATCATTTAAGATGTCTGTATTTCTCACAAAATAGGGAGCATCGCACATAGCACGTAGCACTTTGGAATGAAATCTTTCTATTATCTGTATGTTGGAGTTGGCTGCTGTACCCCACAGCTGGATGCCGTAGGTCCAGATGGGTTTGAAGACTGCGTTGTATACGAGGAGCTTATTAGATAGGGATAATTTAGATTTTCTGCCAATTAGCCAATAGTGCTTACTAAACTTCATTCCAAGCTGTTTACGTTTCTTCCAAATGTGGGACTTCCAAGTCAGACCTTTGTCGAGGTGCAGGCCTAGGTATTTTACCTCAGTTTGTTATGTGATTTTAAAATTTGCCGCTACACTTTATTAATTCCGCAATTTCTTTGCCGCTTCGTTGGAATGAATATCGCTGTTCTAATTGAATTCTTATTTTGGGTTACTATTTTCGCTATTTTGTTTTGACTTTGAAAATTTAGTTAACGTTATTTTAATTAGAGGTCGTATTTTCGGTATTTTGTTTTGTCTTTCGAAGTTCGAGAAATGTGTCAATAGTTCTTTGTGTTAAAGTCGCAAGCTTTGTTTTCTTCCGCGTTGACCTCGAACGCTTCCTGGAACTCGAGTGTCACAAACAAATTCTTTTTCTAGAACATTCTAGAAGATTTCGTAAGGTTGTGCAATATCATTTGGGGAGAAGTGCAGGCCCCATTGCTTCTTGGGTTAGTCCATTTTTAGATCTAGAGGACTCCGGTTGTCCGTAAGCTCGATCAATCGGCAATCGTAATGACGTAAAGTGCTGCAGGGGCGGCTCGGTTTTTTTTGTGAGGGGTATCATTAATGTGTGTTCCGTTTCGCTGTTGTACCAAGGGATATCTAACAGACTGTCGGCTATTGCCGGATTAATGGGAACAACTTAATTAAACCCCAGAAAAAGGCAATTCTTTGGAGAATTGACAAATCGCCTTTCGGCGGATCAACATCAACTTCAAAACCCAGCTCGCGTTGCTCTGCGGCTTTTGTACCATCAAGGAGTCCCGTTTCCGGTATCAACTCTGCTCCGAAGAACGTGGTCTTCCTTCTCTTCGATTTGTTTGGACCCTGCGTCTGTTTGTGCCTACAAAATTTAAGGTAAAGAAAAACTTCGTTTTGTGGTTGTGGAAAGTAACTTTCGGCTTGGCAAGCGTATCTTGCAAAATTCAAACGTATTGACCTTTTTTTTTTATATTGATAAAAATATTAACAGTGACCTGAAACCACTGTTCGTTTTGTATTATTATTATTATTATATACAGACGCTAATTTTATGCAATTACTTCTGTAAACTTGCGCAACTGGGCTACGCAGTTATCGAAACCATTTAAATGTAGCGTTGGCACCAGCGGCGTAGAGTTGTATGCGAACGTTCGAAATTATTACTGTTTGTGTTCTACGTTATAAAGTTGCCTCTCATTGCTATATATTTTTATACGTTCTGTGCCATTTTTGATAGTTCATTATATGTGTGTTAAAATTCCGCATGTGTTTTATTACTGTGTTTTAAAGTACTTGTGTAAGGATTTTGCAAGCTTTAAGATTTAGGAAAAGCACAAAAGAAAAGTGAGTTCGATTCCCGTAGCTGCTGGCTCTCGGCCTTCCGCGAGGACCTACAAAATCAACTTGATTCGGAAGGTGGCGCCCACTTATTTCGACGCATCCTGTACACAACTTGAAGCATTTTCTCTATAAGCAATTTCAGCGAACCTTCCCCTACTCCTCTGAGCAAGCCGCTGGCCTTTATCATCTTTTTTTGTTTGCGGGTCCAAGAAAAGCGCGTTTGGCCGTACCGAAAATTTCTTAGCACGCTAACGTGCGATTTTCTCTGTTCGATAATTCTCGTAGCGAGAATCGGCCCGTAACAAATTTGGCGCCGTAACGTGAGTCTTTTTTGGCCCGTAACAAGTTGTTCGTGTTAATGGTATGTTGTTTATGAAAACTGTTGGTGAGTTACCCCTACATTTGGTAAAGGTAATATGAAAGGATTTCGTTTCATTTAATTTAACACGCCACCTTTTAGTCCATTGCACTACTTGGTCTAAGCTCTGTTGAAGGAGATTTACTGCCAACACTGGGTCTTTATGTTTCACCATAATGACTTTGTCATCAGCAAATGTTGCAGTGAGGGAGTTCTGATTTAAGGGTATATCTGCTGTGAAAATGAGGTACAAAATCGGACCAAGAACACTGCCCTCAGGTACACCCGATTTAATTGGGTGGAGCTCTGTTTGATGCTGTCCGAATTTTACTTGGAAGTATCTTTCCTCCAGATACGATTTAAGATTGGCATAGAAGAGGTGAGGCAGAAATTTTTTGAGTTTGTACAGTAGGCCTTTGTGCCACACTTTGTCAAATGCTTGGCTATCGTCAAGAAAGGCAGCTGTGCAATATAATTTTTCTTCGAAAGCTTGGTTAATAGTGTCTACGACTCTGTGGACCTGCTGAATAGTAGAATGGTTTGCCGAAAGCCAAACTGATGGTCTGGGATAATGCCGTTTTCTTCTAATATTGGCGTTAATCTTCTGGTCAGCAACTTTTCCAATAGTTTACCTAACACAGGTAATAAGCTAATTGGCCTGTAGGAGTTGTTGGGGGTTTGCCAGGTTTGGGAATCTGTATTACCTGTGCTACCTTCCACTGTGCTGGGAAGTAACCCAGTCTCAGGACAGCGTTGTATAACATGGTCAGCATTACTAGGCCCTTGCGCGGCAATTCTTTAACTAATTTCCCCGTAATTAAGTCATAGCCTGGAGCTTTCTTGGGGTTTAGGTTGTTTTTGATCAAATCTTTGATTTCCCGTACTGTGAATAATTCCATGGGCAGTGTTAGTTGGTATGGTATTTGTAGGTATTTTTGTATTTCTATTTCTTCTTCTTTCGTTATTTGGGATGGAATAGGTTCGAAGACATTTACTAGATGTTGGGCAAAGAGATCTGCTTTCTCTAGATCAGATCTTGCCCATATACCATTTGCTTTCTTCAGAGGATGAATTGGTTGATTTTGGTTTTTTATTCTTTTAGTTGCTTTCCAAAGGGCATAGTTTGTGTCATCTGTTGCGTTCAGATTTGTGGGGTATTCATGGAAGCTCAAGTTTTTTAAATCTTTGATTAGTGCTTTCAACTCCGATGATGCTTGATTATAGCGTCTTTTGTCCGAGGGGTACCTTGTATTTTGCCAGATCTTTCTTAGCCGTCTTTTTTCTGCGATTTTCTTTTTAACTATAATAGGGCAACATTCCTGTAGTCTTTTACGTGGAATTTCAGGAGTTGCTTCCGTAGCTGACTCTTGAATTATTTTGGTGAAGTTGTAGACTGCCAATTCTAGTTCTTCATTGGTTTGGAGCGAAATTTTCATGTCCAGTTGGTTGTGAATGATGTCCCTGTAGTAGCGCTAATCAGTGTTTTTGTTGAGTAGTTTTATTGGCCTCTCCTGATCCATAATTGTGGTACTCACAGTTGCAATCAGCGGAGTGTGGTCCGAGGATAAGTCCAGGCATGATGTTATCTTGAGGTATCCTGCAGCCTGCAGCTATGCTTTAATTAGAAAGAAGTCTAGCAAGTCTGGTATCTTATTTGGGTCAGAGGGCCAATAAGTGGGTTCATACGTTGATAAGTGGCCTAGATGAAGTTCTTGGGCTACTTGATATAGCACCATACCCCTGCCAAGTGGAAAAATACGGTACCCCCATAGTGTATGCTGTGTATTATAGTCACCCCCTGCTAAGAATCTATTGCCTAAGGATCTAAAGTATTCAATAAAACCCTGCTTGTTTGTGGCGTAATTCGGGGGACAGTGTGCAGCTGATAGAACTAGTGGTCCGTTCCAGTCTTCTATCACAATGGTTGTTGCTTGTAGAAAATTCTCTTTGAATGCAGGTAAAACATGATGTTTAATATGTTGCTTGATTAATATGGCTGTGCCGCCTCTGGCTTGTCTATCTGCATTTGGGTGATTTGTAAAGTAAAGCTGGTAATTATATATTTTGAAGCGGGTTCTGCTGGAGGTTAAAAACCTGGCGTATTAAAGTCAACACCACTAAATTAGTGTACGTCACCTTCACGCTCAGGAGAGATACATGCCCACCATTCTTCCTAAATGGATCTCTCTTACGACAGAAAGACGAAGTCAAATACCTAGAGATTCATCTTGATAGACGTTTAAACTGGGCCAAGTCTATATAGTACAAACAACTACAACTTGGTATTATCTACAAGAAGATGTAGTGGCTCATGAGACGAAACTGGGCCAAGCTTATATAGTACAAACGGCTACAACTTGGTACTATCTACCAGAAGATGTAGTGGCTCATGGGACGAACTTCAGATTGTCCATGGAAAACAAGGTCCCTCCGTACAAAGTCATTCTAAAGCCCGTGTAGACGTATGATATCGAGCTCTCTAGGAAATAGCCAGTAAGTCAAACATCATGAAGATTTAACGATTCTAGTTGAAGGTCTAAGAGCAGATACTAATGTCTCTTGGTTCGTTCCAAACTACGTCATATATCGACACCTTCAAATTGTGACAGTGATCGAAGTTTGTCACAGTGCGCGATATCAGAACTGATTGAATGAGCATCTCAATCCGCTGCGAGTAAATCTCTTAATAACACAACCTACAAACAGACTGCAGCGATTAGATTTACCGCAACGTCATTAGAGTTATTATTATTATTGTTAATATTGTTATTGTAAATCGCATAATGTCATATATAATATTATTTAATTTATTTAAATGTTAAGTATTAAGGAAATGTGTTAGTGGATTCACTTTCACTGTGTTATGTTTCTTGTTAAACCATTACATATTGTTTCATAAGAGGCAGGTTGTAAATTCATGCAAGTAAACAAAGTTTACCTATAATTTAAATGCTAAATAATTATAAAGTTTGACGATATATACTGATTGGCGGTTTCAATTGCGAACATAGCACACGCGAAAACAATTTAACGTTCACGCGATGCACATTAATAATTGCAGGATATTTTTATTTTATCCGGTTCTCACTTCAGCAAGCATTTGTGGGGTAATAGTTGCAAATGCATCCTGAATTTTAAGTCGCAGTTCGTCCAGCATGGTTACTCGGTCTTCTTCAAATCCATACATTTTCGACTTAATGTATAAGGCCACACGAAGAAATCTTACAGTGACAAATCCGGGGATATAAGCGGCCTAGGAATTGTGCTTGCGGTTCCAATTACACGATTAGGAAATGTATTTGCTAAGTAATCCCGTACGGTTAACGTATTGTGGGCAGGGCAACCCTCTTGTTGCAACCAAATTTCATCCAATCTGATCCCTGGAACTTGACGCAAAGCAGGAACGATTTCGTTTTGCAGCATATCAAGATATTTTGGACCATTTAGGTTCCCCTCGATTAAAAACGGTCCAATAATGTTATCACCCAATATTCCACTCCACACATTCAACTTTTGTGGATATTGAGAAAGATAACTGTAATGCTTGTGAGGATTATTTCGCGACCAGATACGACAGACTGATGGATTGTGTCTACCATTTATTGGAAACGTACATTCGTCGGTGAATAGAATTTTGCTCAGGAAATTCATGTCATTGTTCGATTTTTCCATTATGTTCTCACAAAATTCCATTCGTATAATTTGGTCATTTGGGTAAATTTGCTGGCTTTTCGATAGTTCATAGGAACGATATCCACTTTTTCTTAAAATTTTTAATACATCTGTATCTTGAACAATATTTTTGGAAGGCTGGTGTGGATCTACTTCTACAGCAGTACATATTTACTTCTTGCAGTTCTTGATTAACATTTCTTGTGTGTAACGTTCTTTTATGGTTGGCTAGAGAGAGACACCCGTATTTCTCAAAGTTCCTCAAAATTCGGTGTATTGTATTAGCACAAGCGATACGTCGATTTTCGAACGATACTGCAAATACATCTCGAGATGCACGTAAGGAGCTACCGCTATAAAGCCATTTTAATATTTTGTACTTTCTCGTGCACTTCGTAGACATTGATATCAATATTACCGCTATTATTCTGGTTTTTAATTAAAAAAAATTCCGTAAAACTGTGACAGGCAGCTGTTAAATTAAAGTTATAGTAATTAATGCTAAGGTGATAAAAAATTAAATCAGATATTTATTTAATTAATTTAATATTAAAAACGTAAGATGCATGGATCTAAATGTTTTTTATATCCTACGTTCGTAGTGTAGACCGCCAAAAGGCATGCGTTAATTAATTAATAAACTCACAACAAACAAAATGTATATAGTAAACTAGCTTTTGTTCTGTATTATAGAATTGTTGAGAGACTATTTAGCCTCTGGCTAACATAAAGTAGAATATCGTTAACTAAAATTTGTACTGTATGTCAGTGGTTTTCAAGCTTTTTTTTTTCGTGGACCGGTAATGTCAATTTCTCATATGTATTTCATCAAAATTGAATTATACTTCAAAAATGTTAGTACATTTTAAAATAGACTTGAGAATAATTAATATACAAAGCCATTAATAAAGCAACCCAAACTACACACAAGATATTGTGGTTTCTAAATGAATAAATTGTTATTCGTTATGATATTTGAAAAATGTAAAGTCAGGTTTTTACGAAAAAACTTTGTTTTGTGTTTGTTGTGTTAATCTCCTGTTATTATATCTTACTCTTAGTTTTCATTGCGACATAAGTTGCTGCTCTTCTGTTATGATTATTTCGAGTCGTGGATGCAGTAACGGTTCAGTATGGTCCAGCGTGGCATCACAATCTCTTCCATTGCTACATTTTGTTTTAATTACTGACATGGTTGAGGATGTTTGTTCACCCAGATACGCTGCGAAGGAATGTAGTAATAATTGCACAGATTTTCTAATCAGCTCTGGATATTGGTAGGAAATCCAAAATTGCACCATACCCTTTGATTTGAATTTTAAGGGTAGGATGATATCGGATAAAAAGTTCAAGAAGAGCTTTATTTTCTGCTATTAAGAGTCTAGTAAAGTTCACTTCTTTTCTGAACGGATCAAAAATCCATAGATTCGATTGTTGCGGTTCGTCATTGTGCAATATGATACTGTTCAGAGTTTTCACACAATGTTCTGAGATGTTCATAAAGTTAATATCTTTCCGATTAATGTTAATTGAAGTTAAAGATTCTATAACACAAGGAAACATTTTAAATTTTTCTTGAGGGAAATATTGTCGCCACAACATGAGTTTACTTTTGAATGCTGCCATTCTCTTACAAAGAGCAAAAACATTTTTTATTCTTTCTTGGAGTGACAAAATAAGTTCGTTAAGAAAAGAAATTATGTGCGCCAAGTGTGCAATGTTCTTCTAATAAAGATGTTTAATTGGAATGAGCTTTCTGCGCGAACAAGTTGCTTGTTGCTTAATTGCCTCTTGACACTCATCTTACATCTGCATGGATTAGATGCTGGTAGTAAAACAGATTAAAATTCGTTTTGTTGTGTCCATTTGCAAGAATTCTAATTAAAATCTGTTTCAACATACCTATTTATAATTGCAAACATCGATGCTTTTCCACTGTTGATAATTGTTGCAATTAGTTAAGCTGCAAAATGTATATAGTCGATTACATATTGATAGTCTTTAAGACTTATGTTTAACATAACTTTACCTTTTTGTAAATACATACGTGTTTGATATTTGTTAATTATTATAATGATATTTCTATTAATCTTCATAAAGGAATACAGAGTTACAAAATATTGGTTTCAGCGAAAGAGTTTTAGCGTTGGTTGCACTAAATAAAAAAATATGAACAACTTAAATACCATCGACCTCTCCGTACTAGTCCGGTGGAAGAATAGTAGTGGTTGGTATTGTTGGGATACGCTTCTAAACCTCTTGCATTCCCAGCGAACGTGCCATCATCTTGGAGAAAGCTGATTCCATTGCTCGTACCGTAGGGAAAATGTGGTTGTTATAGTGTCATTCCGTAGGTCCGAAGAATTTACGGACACGATTAAATTCTTGAAATTTACCGGTACATCACTCTTTGGCCAGTGACAACGATAACGATTTTGAGTATTTGCCATTGCACGGAAGTTGTAGTGGGCGTTGAACGGCTTCGTGACGTATGGAAACGTACTTGTAGATGACCGCGTGGGCGAAGAGATTGACTGGGCCCGTAGGAGCGGTGTGTTCTGCAAGGGCATCGTGCTCTGTTTGGGTGGCAAAAATGCGGGAGCGGCTTGCTCTGCGTGGGCGGCCTGATAGAATGCAATTATTAGGACATTAATTAATTTTGTTTAAATTAATTTGTAAAATAATCAAAAAACCTAGTTTATCGAGTGTCACTTTGTTACCTAATATTGTATTTGGGTTTAATTCAACTGATAGAGATGCTTGGTGAAGGATATTTCCTTGGTTAATTGTAATGCATCTGCAAACAAATGTGGATTTCTTCTCTTAAATATTGTAGCATAGTCTTGCGACGTATCAGAAGATGCGGAATATTGTGGATAATTTTAATTTAATGTTAGATTTTGTGTATAATAAATTTAAGAAAAAAATATTTGTTATTTATTAAATTCATGAAAAATTTTGGTAATTTACCTTTATTCTGACTGGTGGTTAAAATTTTGATCACGTGATTATGGCATGACAATTGAGCCTGTTCACGTTAATTTTTGGTTTGTTTTATTATAGAGTACTCCCTATGTAAGTAAATCTAGCCTCAAAACATGATATTATACCGAGTTTTCTTGTTTGTTTTGACCCTAACTAGGGTGCATTGCTAATGACGCGTTCAAGAAAAATCTGAAAGTGGCAGTTAGTGGAAATTTACTTTTAGTCATATGCGGATATGTTTGTTCCCTCGTCTGAATTTTGTTATTTCTACCGCCATCAACTTCATGACGCCCCTGACGTAAATGCGCCCAATATGGGTGGAATTTAAGTTTTTTCAAAACTGCATAAGCTGTAGATTTGGAAACACCAATAGCAGCTTTCATTATATCAACAGCCGTACTTGGGTTGTCCACAACAATTTGCAGAACCAAATACTCAGAATCTTCATTAACTTATCAAGTTCTCTTCGGCTTAATAAATGATCCACAATTGATTAAGCTGCGTTTGGTTCTGGGAAAAGTGCATTTTCCTGATTGCTGCCTCACTGGATATGTATCAAAATACATTTGTTGAACTTGTGCATCATTTCTATTACTCAAGATGAACAGCACAGCATATCATATTTGTCTTAATCAGAAAAATTTTCCATAATAATGAATACATAGTAAAACGAACAAGAAAGCCAACATAGAACAATAGCATAACACACAGAAGTTAACAATTGCATCAGTACAAACTGTGAATTATTTTAACATTTGCAGTGACACATTTCAATTGTATCGAATCAACCTAGATGAAAACAGTTCTCTTATTTTTTAGCATTATTTTTATTGTTGGCATATGCATGTCATACATAGTCATCAAACACTTTTATCCCCTATTTAGAAAGTAATAATCTAATATGGGACTCCTAATAAAAAAAGTTGAATATCGTATCTTTGAAAATAGTTGACTTTTAGTTGCATAACTTTAATAATAAAAAAACCTCGTTAAAGATTTTCGAAAAAAACAAATTTCAGTTTTTTCAGGGTATTTAAGTGCTTGCAGATATCTTGAAAGGGGGCCGCGGTGGTCTAGTGCGAGAACGCATTGGCCACTCGAGGTCACAGTGAATGTAGTCGCTCCGTTGGGGCGATCGAATCCCTAATGGGCCGACCGCATTTGCTTAGTTAAGTTTAGGGTGCATGTTACATGAATGTTTAGTATGCAAGGGACGCCCGCACCCCCTGAAGTAATGCGAAAGCGGTTCCGGGGGGGCGGACTGTAGTATGAATGAGTGAAAAAAAAAGATATCTTGAAAATCAATACCTCTTTTAAGGCAGCTGAGATCCCCACGTACATCATTTTAACTCGGACACACTGTACGGAATTGTCTTCATATTGGAGACGATACAAAAGAACTGAACCTGTTCTTTCGGAACAGTTCGCAAATTCTAAATATAACAGTTCCGACTCTGGATCTCGTATACGGAGTACATCATTGGTCGAACTTACCTCGACGAGTCCATTGGCAATGTACAATCTAACTTCTTTTGCTTCGCGCCACCAATCCAGGTGTTTCGCACTTACTTTTTACCCTTGGCGGTTTGCTATCATAACCGATTCCGATTATTTCAGACGCCCAAGCGTCTGGAGCTGAATTTTTTTTTAAAATTTGATGTTACCGGATCGGCACGCTAGGGTCATACACAGTAGAGATTAAACTAAGTTTTCATTACATAACTATTAACATAATAACAAGACAGAGTTAAAGGCACTAACTGGTTAATTAAAATTGGTTAGATCAATGTATTAGTCACTGTCGCTTAGAATCACGTCTTGGGGTAGCCTTGGTTTTAGGCGAAGGTTGTTACATCGCTGTCCAAGCATGTAGTGATTGGTAGCTGGGCAAGTCCCTAGGTTGCTGACACATGTTTTGGTGGTGGTTTTTATAAAGTCTTTTGTGTGTGATATGTTCAATTGGTAGTGTAATTGGTCGTTGCGTATAAACCATGATGAATTTGTTGCCAGCCTGAGGACTTTATTTTGTATTACCTGTAGTTTGGTTATGTGAGTGTTCGACGCAGTTTCCCACACAACACAGGCATACATGAGGGCCGCTTGTAAATTAGATTTGCATATTATCATGGTGCAATCTATTTTCAGTGGGGTGTTGCTGGTCAGTATTGGATAGAGAAGACCCATCCTGTTATGGCAGTCATTAATGAGAGCCGCTTGTAAAATAGATTTGTATATTATCATGGTGCATTCTATTTTCAGTGGGGTGTTCCTGTTCAATATTGCATAGAAAAGTCTGATCTTGTTATGGCAGTTATTACTGAGGGCCGCTCGTAAAATAGATTTTTATATTATGGTGCATTCTATTTTCAATGGGGTGTTTCCCTTCAATATTGGATAGAGAAGTCTCATCTTGTTACGGCAGTCATTAATGAGGGCCGCTTGTAAAATAGATTTGTATATTATCATGGTGCATTCTATTTTCAGTGGGGTGTTCCTGTTCAATATTGAATAGAAAAGTCTCATCTTGTTATGGCAGTTATTACTGAGGGCTGCTCGTAAAATAAATTTGTATATTATCATGGTGCATTCTATTTTCAGTGGGACGTTTCTGTTCAATATTGGATAGAAAAGTCTCATCTGGTTATGGAAGTCATTAATTTTGGTGTTAATATGAATTCCCCATGTCATTCTTTGGTCCAGATCTACTCCCATGTATTTTACAGCTCTGTCTTTTGGATTCCACGGAATTGCAGCCAAGAAGAATAGTCGCTATTCCGTTCCGACTGTTCTGCTTTCGCGGCCTGCCACACAAATGTGGAACTGCCATTGAAAGTTGCGTCCAAATGTGAGCTTCGTGGTGTGATTCGTTTTTGACTGGAAAAAATAAAACAGCGACGGAAATTCATCAAGAATTGTGTAGTGTATACGGTCAACAGTGTATGAGCCTGCAAATGGTAGCGCGCTGGGGTACACAATTCGTTAACGGGCAAGACCCGTTGCACGATGACGAGCGCTCTTGGCGACCTGCGCATGCAATCACCGACGAAGTTCGTCAAACAGCTGATTGATGCAGATCCGCGGTAAAAACTCTACGAATTAACCCTACGATTACCAAGTAGAGGGAAGTGTAGTCGTTCTTCAATTCGAACAATCATTCACGACGTTCTTGGCCTCCGTAAAGTGAGCGCGCGATGGATACCTCACCTTCTTTCCAACCAGCACAAGACAAACCGCATGGGTGCTGCCCTTTCGCTGCTTACTGCGTACGCGGAGGAAGGAGATTCACTGCTACGAAGAATGGTAACAGGTGACGAAATGTCGCAGTCGAAAAGATCGTCGATGGATTGTGTCGAGAAGGGTGGAAGACCACCCAAGACTACGTTCTCTGCCTGCAAAGTTTTCGCGACTGTCTTTTGGGACTACCATGGTGTGTTGTTGACAGACTAGACCTTGACCGATTGCGAGTCGCAATAAAGAACAAAAGACCGGGTTTACTGAGTGAGAAGGTGTTCTTCATTCACGACAAAGCACGACCGCATTCAGCTCGCATAACGTAGGAAAAGTTGCAAAAATTTAAGTGGCAGGTTTTTGCACATCCACCATACTCACCTGATCTCGCTCCGAGCGACTACTACCTGTTCCCCAAGTTGAAGGACACTTTTGGAGGCGTACGATTCAATTCAACAGAGGAAATCGAAGCCGCAGTGACTGCTTACTTCTACAAATTGGGCGCATCGCACTACCGACTCGGCATTGATAAGTTGATTGTTCGCTACGAAAAATGTCTCGGCCTATGTGGCGATTATGTGGAAAAGTAATAAAATTGTCTGTAGATTTCAAAAATCACCTTGTTTTTGTGTTTTGACCCCTTTTTGGTAGTGTAATACGAGCGTTAAAATTAGTTTTTAAACGGCCCTCGTACGTTTGTACCCAGAAAACACTCCTCAGTATTGTCGCTACTTCATATTCCCTTATTTTCCGCCGATCGGCGGTTGAGATACACGACTCTATGCTACAGGCGATTGAAATTTGTTTATCTCTATTGTTTATGCGACATATCTACTTGTAACTTCTAGTACTTGAGATGTACTTAAAGAAAAGGCTATTAAATATAATATTTAGAAATCAGATTGTCCAAGATATTGGGAAATGCAATTCTGTTGCGGTTAAACGCATATTACCTAACCTAACCTTTAATAGCGCGTTATGCTGTTACTGAACTGGAATGAAATGCAACATAACAAAGAGGCGTTGTTTATTTACAAGCCTACAATTAAATTGTCTTAACGGATTTATGAACTTAGAGGATGTATAATCTATGAAATATGCATTATCCTAAAGTTAACATTGAAATTGTAACAAATACTTTCAATTAGTTGATGCTGAATTAGAGGGTGCTCGACATTGTGCAAGCGGTACAAACGAGGATCACGATCTCTAACTTGACAAACGATGCTTGCATTTCATTATACATGTTGCCTATGGAATTTTGAGTTAATTTCAGGAATTTCAAGAGCTTCCACGTATGTTTCAGGGTTGTGCATATACCTAAATTGGTTTATTATTATATTATAGCCCCTTGTTGTGAAGATTTGAAATACATATTTCTATATCACAGATAGCATATGTATATCTTTTATATTATTTATTTTAACCTTGTTTGTATTTAATGTAATGAGAACCGAACTACTCCCAAGGATGTACATAAATGTAAGGAAATGCTCCTGATATGCTAAGCAAAATTAAAATTTATAATTTTATCAAAACCAGTTCAAGGTCATTTGCTCACCACCGCTTACTTGCCGCCGTTTGTTCGACACTGATTGATCGCTGGAAAAAGTGCTCGCCAAGACAATTGCTCGTCATCTGTTTGTTGTAGTACGAAATATAGCTGTACTAACGCAAGAAAAAAATAGATTATATTTGGTTAGGCACCTTCGTTTGCAAAATAATGTCGCACATCTTTTGATTCGTAATTAAAACCTCTACTTTTATGTTCAGATGCCATAGGTATTGAGAGAGTAATATTTTTTTCTGGGTAGCGAGAGGTACTTCTTCACGATCCCGGTGATAGGACAGACCTCTTCAGGGAAATGGGGACCCTGCCCTTGCAAACCCTAAATTTCGCACCCTCCTCCCCAGAGAGTATGTCCTTTACCCTCAATCCCACCCAATATCCAAATTATTCTTTCCTGTCCAATTTCCCATCTTCCAACCAGTCTAAGCAGCGTGGAAGATTACGGCTATTACACCCCCAAAATGGCGAATTTCAGAACGAATGGAATAATACCTCAGGTGGCTAGGAACCACAATTCTAAACCCCACACCTCTAAGGTCTGCCTCACGGATTCTAGGGGAGGCAAAAATTCGCAACAACCCCCCCCCCCCAACCAAAATGACATTGTTTGTAGCAACATTTAATATACAAACTATGCAATCCAGCTATCGACTAGAAGAACTATCACACATTAAATGGGTCGTAGTAGGTCTAAGCGAAACAAGATCACCAGAACAACAAACAAGCGTCACAGTTAAATGCGGACACCTCTTATATTTAAACAACAAAAAAACAAACACATACCTGGGAGGCGTAAGCATACTAGTAAATAAAAGAACCAAAGAACTAGTCGTAAAAATGAACCCCATATCACGTATTTATCTATGTAGTCTTGAAGATATCGAAAAGATATAGTTTCAGGTTATCCAAGTGTATACCCCCACTAGTACTACAGAAGACATCGAAATCGAACAACTATATGAAGATATAACAGCAGCCGAAAGGCAGAAAAAGCACAATAAGAACAACACGAATGCACTAGTTGAAAAATGAAAACGGAGACATAATACAAGAAAGAAACGAACTCATACCTTAAAATTGACCAATTGACCTGCATCCCATTGACGTTACAAATGTCGGGTTAGAAGACATACTCGAAATTACAAACGAGGAAATTAAACTTGCTCTTTGCTAAATGGAGAACGGTCGCATCCCTGCTGAGGATGGTATCACTCGAGAAATGTTGCAATTAGGAGGAGCAGCAACCCTAGAAACTATGAATGTTCTTTTGAATAAATGGCTTCAAAATGCAAAAATTCCCGACAGCTGGAACCACGCACAAGTCATCTTGCTACATAAAAAAGGCAATAAATTAAATATCGAAAACTATCGACCAATAAGTCTCCTTTCACATCCATACAAGCAATTCACAAAAATCATTGCCAATATACTATCCAACAAGTTTGACAGCTATCAATCGCCAGAACAAGCGGGTTTTCGCAAAGGATTTGGCACAGATGAACAGATACAAAACATCAGAACATTCATCGAAAAATGCAAAGAATATAATATACCCATACACTCGACATTCGTTGACTTCAATAAAGCGCTTGATTCTGTTGAATTGTGGGCTATATTCCAAGCAATGGATAATGCAAGAATAGATTCTAGGCATAGAAACCTTGTTAAATATATATACGGAAAATCAACACTACAAGTAAAAATCGATGAAAATCTAGCAACCCTACCGAGAACTGTCCAGCGAGAAGTGAGATAGGGAAATACTATCCGCCGAAACTTTTCACATTGTCATTGGAAGATGTGTTTAAGTAACTCAGCTGAGAGCATAAAGGTATTAATATTGAAGGTCGATATCTTAATCACCTCCTCTTCGCGGACGTCGTGTTAATAGGCAACAATTTAGAAGAGCTACGAATGCTTTCAGAACAAAAAACAGCATCGGAGAAAATAGGTTAACAATGAATCTATAAAAGACCAACATTCTTACAACAGACGAAACACCAACTCAGGTGGAAGATCAAATAATCGAAAGAGTAGAAGAGTATATCTATCTAGGGCACCAAATAAAACTGGGCATAGAAAACCAACAAGTCAAAATTAACAGAAGCAGCCGAATGATTTGGGTCGCTACTGGAAAGCACAATACCGTACTTAAAAACCGTAAAATTCCCATCAATTTGAAAACTAAAGTCTTTAATGCTTGCATCCTCCCAGTCCTTACATATGGATTAAACACAACAACTTTAACAAATAAATCTGCTAAACTTCGCATAACACAACGTGCAGTAGAACGACTAACGAAAGTGGAGGATGTGATAAAACGTACCGCTACCTCAAAATGGTCTTGAGCAGGGCACGTTGCCAGGCAGGACACCACACGCTGGACAAGATACATTATGCAGTGGATACGAATACTGTATAAGAGGAGCGTGGGACGACCCCCCAAAAAGATTTCGCAGGTCGAAACTCCATCAAAAGCTCACAGACAGAGAGGAATGGAAAAGAAAATCGGAGGCCTATATCCAGGAGTGGATGACGAAGGGCTGTTAAAGAAGAAGAAGAAGAAGAAGAAGAAGAAGAAGAAGAAGAAGAAAGTAGTAGAAGAAGAAGAAGAAGAAGAGGAAAGAATCTTTTTTAAATAGATTTTGATATTTTAAAGATATATTCGTTTATGGAAGCAGTTTGAGCGGCTAAACTATATTTTGAGAAGTTATTACTTAAAAATAATTTAAAAATATGAACAACGTGAAAACCATAATTACCACCAGCATATACTAAATGTCTACAGGTAATATTTTATTTTAAGAATAAATTGCCCCGGCTCAGCTTCGAGACTCGCAAGCAAACGGCAAGCCACCGGACAGTGGTGAGTAAACGCGAATAAACAAAGGGTACGAACAAGTGAACGGACATCATCAAAATGATGTTTTATAGATATTATATTTTGTTATATTTTTCAATAATCCCAGTGTAAATCTCCAAAGCAAAGTGCCAGTAAAATTATAATTAAACTTTTCTCATTTGTCAATGAACATGAAGCTTGGAAAAACTCCATCTCTTGTAAAAACTGTAAACATCAGCATGAAACGTTTCCGATTGAAATTTCAATATTCCTAAAAGAGAAAATTGAAATTAATTAACTGTATGTGTCAGGAAATATATAAATAAAATAATTAAAAATATGTTGCAACTCAGTCGTGCGTTGATTATGTGTTTTGAACTGCTAGCGGGACCAATTAGAGTTGAACAGAAAGTTTAAATTAAATTGTTTGTTCATTGTTTCTCGTCTTACTTCGTAGAAATTCATATTTCTAGTTGAGTAATAATAATAGTCACAACGAAGTAAGACAAGAATTAATTAACAAACAAATTAGTAACATCTTCACTGGAAGAACAAGCCAGATTATACAAGAAGATCATGATACGAAACAAACCTATTCCAAACTATATTAATATCAGCACAAGAAACAAAAATTACGTAACTGTGAAGATCATCAAAAATGCTAAACTAAGATGGTTAAAAGAAAAATCCATGAAATGGTTCAGAATTAGAGACAACTGCAAATAAAAATTACACCCAATTGAATTTGACGTTTTTGACAATGACATTAGAGAATTAGTGAGCAAAATTAAATTTAAAAAATACACAATACAGCAACACAAACTTTTAAGATTAGAACAAAACAAACGTAAACTTCAAAATTATGCAAAACCCAACATTATCATTAATTTCTATCTTTCCTAAATTTGTCAAACATAGAATTTAATGACAAGGAAGTAAAATTTCTAAATAAAGGAATCAAATTCTGCTCATTCCCAAAATGTATTAACAATATTAAGAACCTTTTAGAAGCAAATTTAGAAAATATTCTAAAAGAAAAACGTTTCAATTATGCAAAATTTCAAATTGAAAGTTATTAAAAGACATATCAACAACAGACAAACATTTAAATTATAAAACAAACAAATATAACACTTTTATTGCTGGCGCCAATTAAAGAAAACAAAACAAGAAACAATATAATTTCTGGTAGAGCACATAAAGGTCATACTTTAGTTATTTTCCATACAGATGATTACATACAAAAAGATAATAATTTTCAAACGACCTTGAATTTAGAAACCTTAAATTGAGATGGTTACTTTAACAATTGAATCAATTATTGGAACGTTGCATTAATCAAAACTATTTTATTTTTAAAGATCAAATTTGTCTTCAGCAAGACGGTTTACCAATGATAATATCAATTTCATCACTTTCAGCTAATATATAGGGTGATCCATTAGCCTATTTACAAATTTTGGCAATGAAAACTAGATGTAATTTCTTGAAGAAATGTTCATATGAATGTAGGTTCTATCTTTCTCTGTTAAGATGTTATAGGGTTGCGCTACCGTCCTGCGCAGAATATTATTCATAAAACTATGAACTGTTACATATCGATTTACTTTTGGTGTATTTTCACGACTTCGGTGTTGCAATGTATATATATATATATATATATTGCTATGAATTATTTATAAAAATAAATAATTCACAAGCCCCACGTTGACAAGCCAAAATAAATATGCTATGTATAATTATCAAATAAATTATAAATTTTGCCCTTTCTTCGGCTAGATCAAAATTAAATTCTATTATTTTTAAAAATAAAAATAAATAATTTTTCACGTTGGTAACGGCAATAATACAAATTAAAATGAATTGATTTATCCAACAAATAAATTAATTTTCAAATTATCCCATCATATAACATTATAATAATTACCCCAGGGTTAAAATTCGTGAACTCGCCAAAGATAGTCATTTAATTACAATAATAAGCACAACAGAGGCATATATATATATATATATATA
>JABXWE010023633.1:0-11026 GCA_014611495.1 Limonius californicus | reverse complement strand
TCTGTCAGGAATATTTTTGCCTCGTTGGTCCAGAAGGTTAAGTTTGTACTTTCCCGTAATATTTTAGCCTTTCAGAATAGTATTGTTATAGACCAGTTCATCTGCGGTGGCAGCAACACAGCAATCTTTAATCCGCCATCTTTCGAAACCATATCACCTTTAACATCTGATGTTGTCGCACTTATAGGACGTCAACAGAGCAACCTTTAATTAGCGATCTTTCGAAACCATATTACCATTCACATCTGATTTTGTGCACTTATAGAATGTCAACAGAGCAACCTTAAATTGGCGATCTTTTGAAACCATATCACCATTTACATCTAATGTTGTTGCACTTGTAGGACGTCAACAAAGCAACCTTTAATTGGCGATCTTTGGAAACCATATTACCATTCACATCTGATGTTGTTGCACTTATACGGCGTCAACAGAGCAACCTTTAATTGGCGATCTTTCGAAACCATCACTATTCACATCTGATGTTGCACTTATAGGGCGTCAACAGATCAACCTTTAATTGGCGATCTTACGAAACCATATCACCATTCACATCTGATTCTGATGTTGCACTTATAGGGCGTCAACAGAGCAACCTTTAATTGGCGATCTTTCGAAACCATATCACCATTCACATCTGATGTTGTTGCACTTATAGGACGTCCACATCATGTTTAAAAGTACTAGTTCACTTAGACTCAGTCAAAAATAAAGGAACGCAGGCCCTAAAGTATGTTTCTTATTGGTAAGAATCTCTTTTACACTAAACATTATTTAACAACGATATTCCATTTTTAAATAAGCTTACAAACAACTTAATGAAAAAAACATGTGCCATCAACTATTTAACAGAATGGCTTGAAATTTTATAACTGTTCATGTGACAGTTAAAACAATTTTTTGCTTGAATAATTCCAGAGTCACCTATACCATCGGTATTTCAAGTTTAGAACTTTTCAAATGATCCTCGTATTAAAATGCAGTTAGATAGGAGTCATTTCAAACTATACTGTACTGTGCATATATAGGAACAGATACAGAAATTACATGGATGTAAACGGAACAAATGGTCTTATTCCTCTATGTATCTAAGAAATAAATGCAGATTCTGTTTAAATTATTGGTAATCAAATTGTAAGTAACTGAAATTGACAGCAGTAATTACGTTTTTGAAGTTGCCATAATTTCAGTAGCATTAGTATTATTTGGAAACCAATTACGATTTCTTAACATCATAAAAATTAATTAAATTAAACATTTTTTATGAGTTAACAATTTTTGTTCGTTCATACATCATATGCAATAATATTATGTTCTCCTACTACTAGTCGGGGTAAAATGGTACACTTTATTTTAGTAAACTTGGCGAGTAGGACACACGAAAAATATATTTATTTCCAAAGCTAAAAATAACAAGCAGATTGTTCGATTTTTGTTTATCATGTTATAAATTTCTTTTTTAAAATCAGTATGGGAATAATCAATACCTTTTTCTACTTTTTCCCCTTAGGAGTTTACGGTCTTCTGTTTCCATAGCGTTCGGTTGCCCCAGTCTCCAGCTTGTAATTGTCGATTGGCTTATTTATGTATGTTTTGGATGCTATTTTGGGTCTTCCTCTTCTTATTTTACCTCTTGGTTCTCCTTTTCACGCATCTTTTCTCGTCCATGCGTTTTACTTGTCCGGTGCACTTTACTGATCAATTCTTTAGAGGTTTGGTGATTGAGCATATTTTTCCCATTCTTTCCCATACAATTTCGTTGCAAACTCTATATTCTCCTGTAAGTTGTAGGGCGCACCTCATGAAATCTAGTTTTACTGTTACTGTTTCATTTCTTACTTTTTCGGTTATTGGCCATGTTTCTACGCTATACTGTTAAATGTTCTATTTTTTCCTTCTAGTATTACGTTTTTGTTCCACATTATACCGTGCAATGATCTTAGCTATTTTCCCCACAGCTATAGTGAGGAAGGTGAGCCTTTCATTAGGGAGGTCTACTGTTCGAACGTCCGGGTCGTTTGTCCTAACTCGGGTTTTTCGTGGTTTTCCTGGGTCATAAAGGTAAATGCTAAGACAGTAGCATTCAAGGAAGCCCATTATTCAACTTTACTGGTCTTTTCCATCCTTACATTCTCGTTACTGGCTGAAGAGAAACTAAGATTCCAGTGTGGAACCCGATTGGCTCCTATAGCGGCCTGCCAAGTGCAACAAATGTAGAGTTCTGTTTTCTATATTAACACAGATTCCAGCACATTTCCTATGTCGTATTTTAAGTGCTTGTTATATATAAGGTGTCTCAAAATTGATGTCTGTGCTTTTGGGTTTTGATTCAGAGGGCTAGAACGGATCGAAAATTAAGAGTGGAAATTCTTCCGATTGTCCTTCGTTATCAAGTTAGTGATAAAAAACGAAAATTTATCATTGAAATTAATATTATAATATTAAAATAATGTTAGCAAAGAAGATATAAAATTCGCAAGATTTATTATGGAAGCACGAACCTTAGATTTTCATGTATGACGCCTCAGCAGCTGGAATACGAGCTACGACATCTTAAGGATTCACAACAAGTTTGCGATAAACGTTTTTTTTTTCTGGCCTCAACAAAAGAAATCCAACGGATACAGATCCGGTGAGCTAGGAGACCAAGATATGGGTCTACCTCTTGCAATCCACCTCTCAAGAAATTTCTCACTTGTATTATATGTATAATGTGACAGTTGGAATCAATAATTAAATCTAACTGCTAATGGAACTTCATCTAAAAATGGAAGATACAAAGCCGAATTAAGTCTGTTAGATAGAATTTTTATAGACTATAAGTTAAATTAATTAAATGAGAGTTTCCATTCATTCACGCAAATTATGAGTATTTATGATAGCCGTCTAAGGAAATGTGAATTCATCAATCACTCCACAGAATATTTTCAACGAAATGTAGATCATAGTTTACGCTGTCCAATAACCATCTACAAAAATTGATTTTAGACTACCTATCCCCCGTCGTGCAAAACTTTTTGAGGCCTAAATGGATGCAAACCATTTTTCCATTAATCTGTAAAATGCATCTCTTTGAAAATGAGCTTGGGACGATACAAATCGAGAACTTGTCTTGGTTCCACCTCAACAAATTCAATAATTTGCTCTTCTTGATTGACGCTTAGTTTAGGTTGATGTCCTGCCTGATTTTTTCGAGAACTGAAATTACCTGGTTTCGGTAGTTTTTGTTTTTACACGTATAGTTTTTGCATTACGGTGCTGACAATTTGGAAACCTTTGCACATATACCACAGCCGCACCAGTGGTGTTGTCATTACACGCACCTAACACTTTCAACATATCGACGTAATTTCCAGTATTTATTTATAACAAATGTTTAATGTGACCTCCGGTTTGTACAATACACATGTTCAGTCTTTTTAAAAACTACATAATTTACTGCTCTCAACGACTCAACTGAAATTGTACCAAAAATATGTACATCTTCTCTAGTAGTTATACGGATCTGGTACACAATAAATTTTCTGTACCTGCAGAAAAAGAAAAACAATTTTCCTCAAATCTGAAGATCTAGGTGGCCAATAGACTGGACCGCCGCGACCTATACACCTGCTCCCTAATTCTTGATTCGAAAATTGCCGAGTCACTAGTGCGAAATGTGTTGGAGCACCGTAGTGCTGAAACCACATATTTCCCATTAGATTTGGAGACACATTTTGCAATAAATACAAATATTCTGCACCATTCCGTTTATTAAAAAATGAGACCGAATCACAAAATCGCCCACAAATTCACAGTCGATTGTCGTATTCCATTAACCTAAAATTTTTGGGTATCTATTGCATAATAATGAGTATTATATCGGTTTGGGCTACTTTAGGTGAAGGTCGACTCATCAGTGAATAATAGTTTTGGAAAAAGTTATGAGTTGGTCTTCGCGATGATCCATTTCCAATCCCAACTCACTGTTTGTCATCATGGCTACTATATTAGATGGAAATGAAAAGTTCATTAATTCAAGGGTTTGTAATGAAAAAGTAAAAATATCTTTGAAAATATCGATTTTAGGTATAGGACAGTATTCATAAAAAATGTGGAGAATTAATGTGCCAACACAAAAATATAATAATATACGGAGTGTTCCGTTTAAAAAGATTGAGAAAATGCTCTTTGAAATAAATTCAAGTTGCACTGGAATAAAAAACCATGAACAGTACAATTAATTTTGGGCGGTTGTGTCGTTTTATTACATCCCTTGGCTATCTGCGAAGTTTGTATTGCTCCATAATCGTAATACTCTCGCACCGAATTAATTTATTAAACTTTGTGCCGAATTTCAAATCATTTCAGCAATGCCAATATTGGACTTTGGCGCACCAACCAGCAACCCTGTACATACAATTATACAAATGCTTATTTAAAAATAGGACCGAAGATGACAAACATCCTAGATATTACTTACAGGGGTGATGGCTATCGCCACTGCTGTTTAATATACAGAGTGTCTCAAAATTGACACTCGTGCTTTTGGGATTTAATTCATGGAGCTAAAACAAATCGAAAATTATTAGTGGCAATTTTTTCGATTGTCCTTCGTTATCGAGATATTGATCAAAAAGTAAATAATACGTTTTATCGCACGGTCTCTCCAATTACTTGTGTAACATAATTGAATTAGGTGACGATGGAGATGTTATAAACCACTCTATGTCGAAATCATGGCTGCTACATTAGATCAAAATATAAAGTTTAATAATGTAACGGTTTGTAATAAAGACGTAAATACAGGGTATTTAAAAAATACGTTCGGATATTTTACCCACTTATAGATCTCATCAGTACAAACAAAAAAGTCGTAATAAACATGGGTTCGAAAATCAACCGTTTTCGAGATATGGAGTTTTTTTAAGAAAATAAATATTGCTTGTTATTTCAATAAGTTCCCCACCCATTATAACAAATGGCCGTGTAAATAAAACATTTTAATTAGTAATAATTAAAGCAGATGTTCTACATGTCCTCCTTCCATTTGTACACATCCTTCACATCTCCGTAAAAATGATCGCCGGATTCTTTCAAAATTCCCGGATTCATACGAACAGTTTGGCAGGCAAGTTCTATTCGTTCTCGCAATTCGTTTAAATTATTCATAGGGCTTGAATAAACTAACGACTTTAAATACACCCAAATACAAAAGTCGAGCGGATTGAGGTCAGGAGATCTAGGTGGCCACATAACTGGACCCCCTCGCCCTGTCCACCTGCCGTTGTAATTTTCGTTTAGGAAATTTTTGACCATAGTCCCACACCACATATTTATTCTGTGAATGAGGGGTACATCTTCTAACAATAGTGGCAAGGCATTACGCAAAAAGTCAAGATACAATTGGCCAGTCAAACGGTTCGGAAGAAGAAAAGGTCCCATCATATGGTCTCCAAAAACACCAAGCCAAACGTTAATTGAAAAGCGTTGTTGATGATTCGATTGAATAATGTAGCATGAGGGTTTCCATCTGACCAAACATGGCAGTTGTGGAAATTAAAAATGCAGTTTATTGTGAAACCAGCTTCGTCAGTAAATAAGTTGCCACTAACAAAGTTTGCGTTTTTCGCAACTCTTGCCAATGCCCATCGGCAGAACACCAGACGTGCAGTATAATCAAGCACAATAAGAGTCTATACCCTTTGAATATGGTATGGGTACAATTGCTCCTCACGTAACATTCGCCAAATTAGGGAAGCATTAATATTTGCTTCGGCAGAAAGTCTTCTAGTACTGGTACCTGGATTTTTTCAATCCTCCTTAAAATGTTAAGTTCCACTTCAGGAGTAGAAACTGATCGAGGCTGAGCACCACCACCGTTTCTTGATTTAAATGCGCCAACTTCGGATAATCGTTGTTGTAAATTTGTAAAAAATTTGTCACACGGAAGTGTCCGGTTCGGAAACGCTTTGACATACAAGCGACGTGTCTCATAAGAATTACCATCGGCCTTACCGTACATGAAATGCATATTTGCCATTTCCTCGTTGGTATACATATTCCAACAACAACAATAACAATATTGACACTTACAAAACTCAAAAAAATGTTCTTTTATCCACTTTCATAGCAGACGTGATAAATACGATTCTGCACTCCTACTCTGCGTAAATACCTAATTTAGCTGTATCTTGAAAACGATTGATTTTCGAACCCATGTTTTTTGTTTGTACTGATGAGATCTATAAGTGGGTAAAATATCCGAACGTATTTTGTAAACACCCTGTATATCTCTGAAAATATCTAGTTTAGGTCTAGGACAAAATTCATAAAAATTGTGGAGAATCAGCATTTCAATTCAAAAATATAATAAACAGAGCTCCATTTGAAAAAATTGAGTAAATGCTCTTTGCAGTAAATTAAATTTACACTAAAAAGCATTGCGTATAATAAAATTAATATTTGATGGTTGTGTCGTTTTAGTACATCACTTGGCTACGTAACGTAACGTACGAAATATGTATTCCTAATTAATCGTAATTCTTACGAATTACTTCGTTAAACCTTATGCACTCAAAATAGTCACATTTTTTAGATAAACTTGGCAACGCGTCATTCAAAATTAAAAAACAGGAGATTGTTGGATAGATAATTTTAGGCTGAATTTAAAATGTAAAAATATACAGGGTGTTCCATTTAAAAAATAATACCTGACGTTGCTCCGCTGTAACGAGTCACCCTGTATATTTAAAGCTATTGTTGAACGCATTTTGGCACTATAACACTTAAAAAAGAAAATTTTCCAAATCATTTTATTGAATGCCAATATTGGATTTTGACGCACTAACCCTGCATATTAGTGTAATATCCTAATAGTAATTTACTTATAGAAAGATGTGTAGCTTGGCTCGGCCTGTATAAAATATAATTTCTTTTGTTTACGAAAACACGAAACACGTTTCCATTAAAAATTTGTATAAAAACTGCACTCCAATTTGCAACACTCGTTCTGCTAAGCGGTCCTCTGCATTATTAATTAAATTGATCCGCAGTGCAATCGTCGTTACGCTTAGCTGCCAGCACGCCACCTAATTACTGCAAAAACATAAATTTCTCATGTGGAAGCACGAAGCTGTCAATTCTGTTTTCAAGCTTCCAGTGATTGCCAAAGGCGAACGGGTGAGTCACCGGTGAATGCAAAGGTAGTGAATGTAACAATAATGAATCCAAAACTTGTTTAACAATCCTTGATCGGACTCGAAAATAGGAGCTACCGCTTGCAGTTTCGCAAGGCTTCTTCGGCATATAAATATTTATAATTTTCATTTTTCACCTTCAGTAAACTTGTTCATTAAATTCATGTAGTATTGATCAAAAATTATTGCAGCATTTTTAAGGTTACTGGATTTTATAAAAAATATAATTAATTTAATAATGACATTAATTTTTATGGCTTCATACAGCTTCACCTTAATAAATGTTCATTGGATACGTTATATTTATATATTTCTGTATTAATAAATTATGTTAATCTGCTTTGGTTGAAGGTTGTAGAGCTTGTCGATACGTATGGGACCAATCGGGAATCACTTTTAGAAAAACATCCTCGAACATGCAGCTTTATTTAAATACTAGCGCGTGTACGCCGCAAATCAGTGATGTAACACATATTTCAAATTTGTTTTAAATGATAACCAACGTAGTAGGGAGCAAAATGGAGAATTAATAGTTATCGAAGGATGAGCCCAACATTTAGCGATAGTGTTGGATATAGAGAAAAAAGCTGAAAATAAGCAGAACAAGCAGGATCAAGTACCACAAATACCATGGAAGAAGGAAATGTAAATGATCTCTCTATCTACTAGCCTCTATATTATCCAATTTTGAACATAGGCATTTCTCAGGTTCCTCCATGTGTCTGTCTTGTGCCTGTCTTGTCTTTTCCAGTGTAAGCCTCCTACTCTTTTTAAGTCATCGCCGCATCTCTTCTGTGGTCGGCCTCTTGATCTCTTTTCCTACCATGGGCTCCATTGTTGTATTTCTGTGTTCCGTCTTTCGTCTGGTTGTCTGGCATTGTGTCCCATTTTAGTCTCGCTACTCTTTCCCTTGCATCCTTTACTTTGGTTATACTTCTGATCTAGATATTTCTTTTTTTGTCTGATAGTTTTACACCTGTCATTATTATTTCCATTGATTTTTGTGTTTTTGCTATCTTATCCATGTTTGCTATGGTCAATGTAAATGATGAGTCAATAAAACGCCCACGAAAGAACAGATCGAGAAAGTGAATGACAAACTAAAAAATAACGCCTGCCTGGGTAATGACGGAAGACTGTACGAAGTAATACATTGTAGAGGGAGTTCAAGACAGCAAAGAATTGGATAGAAACAGAGGTGTCTTCGATTTATAAAAAGGGTGATATGTTTGAACTACAGAAATGTCTCACATCTGAGTGTATTTTACTTCAGGAATTAGGAGTCGTGTTGAAAAGCTATATTGAGAGTATCAATGTGGCTTTAGATAGGATTGGCCAACTACAAATGAAATATTCTCGATAAAAC
The DNA here is from genome assembly GCA_014611495.1 of Limonius californicus. Taxonomy (NCBI): domain Eukaryota; kingdom Metazoa; phylum Arthropoda; class Insecta; order Coleoptera; family Elateridae; genus Limonius; species Limonius californicus. The sequence continues at coordinate 2,482 of JABXWE010023633.1, read as the reverse complement.
AGATGTTAGAAAACATTGAATGAAGAAATATTCATTTACATTTAATATAGATTACATGCAAGTTTATGACTCTTTGGACAAACAAAAATGGTTCAAAACTATGGAGTAGGTTAGCATTCCAAAAAAGTTAAGAGCCTGATGAAGTTGATTTTGAACAGAACAGCAATACATGTAACAATGGTAGAATCGGTATCAGATATCAGGAGCGAGTAAATAAAGGATTGAAGACAGGAAGTACTTATGTCGACACTTCTTTTAGTACTAGAAAGATTAATACAATCCCAAAAAAGAAACAGAAACAGAATCATATACCGTTTAGCGTCTATCTTCTGTGCAACGCTATCATTGTTTACAGAACTACAAAATAATTAAGAGATATAGATAGAAAATATGGACTGTTGCTAAATGGGGAAAAATAAAACAATATATGGAACTCGAAAATAACGGGAAAGAAGAGTTTTTGAAAGTAAAAAGTGAACAAGATCAGAATATCACTTTTAGAAATTACTACCTTGGCTGTATGTAAGTGCCTGTGGCAAATAATCTTACAGAACAGGCAAAAATTAGCAACTATAGAACGATATTATAACGGGTAATACTATATGATTGCCTATATGGGCCTTAGCAGTGAATTTAAAATAAGAATTGAGGAGATCGGGAAGAAGATATTGAGAAGTATTTGTGGAGAGACGAGAGAATAAGAAATTGATGTATTTAACAGCAAATACGAGATTTAGGATTTTTATTATGATTGGTGAGGCGGTCATGTAGAGGTTAGCGCGTTAGACTTTTACGCTGAAGGTCTAGAGTTCAATTCCCTATACAGGAACATCGAATTTTGCTGGTCGTTCTCCCTCGCAAGACCATGGGACACCAGTCTACTAAATCTTTTATGGAGTAGAAGTGTTTAAACTTCCCGCTGTGCGGAGCCTACGTTAAGCTGTAGGTCGCACTGCACCAACATAGGAAAAACCGTCGCTACATCTCGCAGAAGAAGATGATGATTGGTTTCAGTGGTAAAATAAAAATTCAAGAAGATGTATGACTTTTTCTTAACAATAAACATCCAAACTATGAACCAATTATTCGTGCAACAGTAACTAAAAAATTCAATTGGATGGCCATAAAAATATCTTCTTAAAACACTTAAAATTTTCAGAAGGAAAATTGGTACTCTTGTACGACGTAGCAGAAAATGAATTTGATAAAAGGGAAAAGTTTTGTGGTGTATAAACGAAATTTGAAATGCTAATTTTATATACGTCAAAAAAGCAACCTTTGCTTGAATGTTTATCTGAATCGTCAAAGTTGACAATTTTTACTGCACACAAGAACCACATATGCAACAATCTCAAGAAAGCAATATGTGAGCAGGATTTGCCGATGACACGACTTTAAGCATTTTCTTTTTAAGGGCACGTTGACTGTACAAAGTTAGCTGCTATTTCTTCAAGAAGAGCAAACTCTTGCTGTCCCTGATATATTTGTCAAAGATGACGATCTTGGCCTTCCTAGCTACAACTTGTGCTATCAGCAGGATGGAACACTGCCTCATTATGTTATTAACGAACATTGATAATAATGGATGATCGACTAGGACTTACCAAATGTTTAGCAAGATCTTCAGATCCGACCCACTCAAAGTATTCCTTACAGTGTTATCTAAAGGTAAAGATAATCGTAAGACCTACAAACTCACCAAAGAAAATTATCGAAGATGTGGATTATCACACACATGAAATAATAAGTTAGCAGTAAACGTTAAAAGATGAGCTGTATATAAATTCTGGTAACATGTCCACTAGTCCAGTCTTTCGTCTTCCGATTACCAATAACTTTCTCCGTCTTTCTGTGTCTCTCCTTTTCCCATCTTGAACTCCTTCTTCTTCTAATGTTTCTTTCAATTCCTTATCTGCAGCTTCTCCTGAGGGAACCCTTTGTCCTGATATATTAAATTTCTTTCATAATTTCTGTGCAAACTAAAACCAAAAATTATCTCACTATTCTCAGATGATGAACAGTTTGCTTATCTTAAATTTAATTTAAATTTGTCCATTGGATTTCACTATTACCAAGTGTAGTGTCAGTATTTATCTAAAAACCAATAAGACACATATATAGTAGTTCTTAAAACATTCTAAGATATCTGATTTTTTCTTCTGTTGAAACTACAACCAAAAATGTTCGAAGTTCTCAAAATACATCAACAATCTGAACGGTTAAACCGCGATTTTGATTTTCATTGCATTTTATCTTTGCCAACTCTAATGTTGAGATTTATATAAAAACAGTAAGGAACATGTATGGGTAGTTCTTAAAACTATATCTTTTTCCGAGATATCTAATATTTTCATGATATATTAACATACCGTTAAAACTATATCTAAAATTGTTCTAAACTCTCAAAATACATCAACAATCTGCACTGTTAAACCTTAATCTCCATTTTCATTGCATTTTATCTTTACCAACTATAATGTTG